>CM048818.1:14773607-15079096 GCA_026586065.1 Dioscorea zingiberensis
CTCGAGGATCCATCAACATGTCTGAAATTTAATCAAGTAAGAAAGTATCAATCCCCTTTTCGCCATAAACAAGTAACGAAAGTAACCACATTCCCTCAAGAACTTCTCCCAATTTTAATAAGGACCATGGATGGAATCTCTTTAGCTGCAACTTGCTCAGCTTCACTCTTCAACGGTTGATCAGCAGAAGGGTGAAATCCAGAATTGCCTTGAATAGCTCCAAGTTAGCACAAGCCCTAAAGCAACATCAGGGTGTGAGAATTCACTAGCCACAATTTATAATTTTAGCTTGTTGTAGGTCTTCTATCTTCTTCTCTTAAGATGCTACCCGACACATGTATCTCTTCTACAAGATCAGAAGCACTTTGTGGCCTTTGAACTCACTCATGGAGAATAGTAATCAGCGATGGTCGGATATATCACCATCGGGCCGGAGGCACCTTTATCTTCAAGTACCTCCTTCTTGTTCCCATAATTCCAATAGAAAGTGTTTCCCCTTGGTTGTCAATTGCTCGAGGAAATCCACCGTGCATACTCTCTCACCATAGCTTTCAAATTCCTTTTGGACATTCTCATGGAGCATATGAAGGGCGCCCTTAAGGACATCGATCTCCCAAGGTTCAATCTTCACATCAACTATGCCTTTGATTCTCAACAACAATACAAATGGCTCTAAGGGAATCACTCAGTATTTTGATTGAGTTCCGTGGAAATGATGAATCTCTCCACCATCTTTTCGCTAATCCGCCTTCTCCAGTAGGGGTGCGTGACGCGCGGCGCGCACACAGGCTCTTTGTTGTGGTCCTTACCCGACGTACCCTCACATCGCTTTGCATTCCTCGGTCGGGCGTAAGATCTTCAAGTGAGAGGCCGCAGTACGTGCTCGGGACGCTTATTAGGTGAGCAATCAACGTATATTAGGTGAGCTGCCTCTGGGCGCAGCGATCACGTTTACGAAAGTGCTCCCCGGATTTTTTCCTCCGAGCAAGCAGTTAGTATGACGGACATCAGAAGCGCAGCCTTTTGTCTTCGCCTCCCGGTGGGTACGACGGCTGGAGCAGGGCTAGCTCAAGCAGGGACCGAGCTTGAAGGCGGGTCGGGCGGTCTTCTCGAGGCGCCTTTGGGCGTACTTTTCAGCTGATCAATAATCTAGCTTCATGTTTCAATAAGAAAGTGGACAAAGAATACCGGCAAGGAAAGTTCTAGCGGCATGGCTTGACGGAGTCAGCTTCGACGTGAGTAGAGAGGGCTATTGTGCCTCCTGACAATGTCGGAGTGTCACGGCAAGTAAAGGCGTGGCGCGTAAGGGTGGCTTTCCCATCTTTTCTTTTTAGAATATATATTTATACGGTATATAATATAGTCCTCCATCGCCTTCCTCCTCCTAGCGCCGGGCAAAGGATCCCTCCCTTCTCGATAGCAAGACTATAGATCCAAACCGCCTCCTTTCAAGGCAACGCCTTTACTGGGGAGATGTGTAATTTGAGTGGGGAAACTTCATATCCTTCTCTACTTCTTCTTGGTCAGCCGCCCCTTCTCCCCTTTTTCTTTCCACTACCCCATCTCTTTTTGTGGCATTCCCGAAGCGGTTCCTTGATGCGTGGCGGTGATCATCCCCTCGAAGTCGCGTATAGGCTGTCGTCAGGGCAGGCAACCATGTAGGTTCTTATCCAAACCGGGTTAATTAATTTGTTTTAAGAATTTTAAAATAAGATGATAATTTCATATGTATATAGAAATTACCACATCCACGAAATTAACATCCACAGGCTTTGAAATACTTATCCCCGGTCATTTAAATTTATTTATTTTATTTCTTGGATCGCCTAGGGATTAGTACCCTCAGTGATTTTCTCGGGATTTATCTTTCGGGATATGTATCCATGGATTATTTTTTAGAATTTGTTTTATATTTTTAATATATATATATATATATATATATATATATATATATATATATATATATATAATTTTTATCTTTTGATATAAATAGCCAGGTAGCATACATTTTCCCTCCGGACGCCACTACTCTTTCAAGCTTGCGACGCTTCTCCCATGAGTGCCGCCACGCTTCGAAAGCAGTAGCCTCAAGGCCACTGTAGTAATTTGAGTCAGCCAAGCGGCAGCCAATGAGCCGCCCGTCCTACTTTGTACATTGCCAAGTACGCCCGCCGTCAGCCAAATTGCATGGCGAAATGAAAATTCCCAGCTTTGTCCAATTTGTTCTTTCTCTCCTCCTCAGAAGCCAGACCGCTTAATCCTACCGCTTTCTTCTAAGCGAAAGACAAGGCCCTATTTGAGATTTGCTTCGACGATTTAGCCAAGCATACAAGGGCTCCAAAACTTCTAGTAAATTTTCTATGAACCCTAATTGGAGGAAAATTTGGAGTTGAATCGCATGATTGGGAGCATGAAATTTTTGGAAATGAAATGTGTGGATTAAAGGGGAGGGAAACCTGAGTGGAATAAGTAGGGATTTGAGGCCTTGAGTGTTCTAATTTCATGCTATAATCAATAAATGTAAATCATGTTAATGCGTGAAATGATAGTATTACTTTCGTGGAAAGCCCTAGAAACAAAGGGGATTTCTGCACAGAAATTGTTTAGAAATTCCGTATGCTTAACATGTTAGATTGTAGTAAAAATCCATGATTAGAGAAGTTAGCGAGTTATTCTATCAGAGTGTAAATTAGAGTATGAGTTGGGAATACTTGGATTTCGTATTTATGAGTATCTTCGTGATTCCATAGATTTCTAGGAAAGATAAAAGGCAAAGGTGAGAGTGCGTTGTGGCGAAGAACCAAAGATGTACTCCTAGAGATCTGTACTAGACTCATGTGAGGGAGCACAACTATAAATTTATCATATTTTTTTTCCATATTTTATCGTGATTAGATTTCTTGAGAATTCATGTTATGAGCTTGGAATTATTTTCATAAATATATCAAATCTTTAAAAGCATGAAATTAGTGATCATGTTTCAGTATTTTGAAATCTCATTTAAAAAGCATGTAGAAAACACATACATATTATAGAGACTGAAATGATAGAAATATTAGTGCACTTTGCATCGCATTCTCACATAAGCATGCTATACGCTTGAGGAGGTGGCTCTAATGCATAGAGTTCTAGAGCAGTGCGATACCTAGTGCAGGAAAGGGTAAGTGGTTTTTTCTATATATACTTTGTTTTATTGAAGATTCCACCTATCATCGCTTTCCAAACCCTCTCCCGATTTCAAAGAAATAAAACCCCCCTTTCCGTACTCGCATCAGGGTGCTTAGTATAAGTATATATATTTATAGCTTTACGCGATTACGTTGAGTTGAGTCCTGACATTTGGCGAGAAGCTATCGAAAGTGTTATTTCTGGCAAGTTGGCTGACGGTCCACTTTCGTTGCACTACCCACTTTGGTTCCACTGGCTGGAAGTAGTAAGAGGTGTAGGATTGACACTACAATATTATTAGATGACGCAGGATTTGATTTCACATGATTATCACCTCCAGCAATTTCGGTTTGTTGAGTTGGTCCAACTAGCCAAGTGATCACCCTTGAAGCGTTTGAGTTGATGCGTTGAGGACTGCGCTAAGGCGTGAAAATCATCTCACCTACATATGTTGATGGCACTAATATGACTAATGATGTAGGGATTTTGATTTTTACTGATTGTCACCCTCCATAGTTTGGTTGGAAGGTTGGTCCTAGCAGTGAGAAGGCTCTTGCCCAGGCACTTTGAGTTAGGAGGAGGCCAGGCCAGGGACATATGTGAAAAATCATCTCCTCAGATCTTGATGATAAATGTGATTATAGAAATGGCATATGTGCATATCTGCATTTTGATTTATTTGGATATTGGCTCGAATCATATTTACATGATTAGCATCATTTGTTATCATTATGTTTTTTAATATCGAACTTCAATATATACGTATCTCACATTTTATTATTTCTATTATCATATCCTATTGAAGGCGTCTGAAGGGAATATGTTAAAACTCGGCGCGATGTAGTGTTAAGTCACCTCGACATTTGGGGTTCTAGTAAGCTCGACCTCTTTTCCACATTGTTTTTCAAGTGCATAGTGCTGAGAGCAGGAGGTTCGAGTAAGGGAGACTCATGGTTTTACCGGCCTATAGAGTGTTAGGACCCAATAGTGGGCTCACTGATCATCTTGTTTGGCTATGTATTTTGTTGATATGTGAGGAGAGTGTGGACCTTTTTATTATTTGAGAGACACTTATATGCATCAGACTTATGTCCATTATTTTTAATTTTGGTAATGTATTAAAGTAATACTTGATTCGCATGTACCCGGTCAGGACTTGAGTACTTATACACTTATTTAGCTTCGCGCATTACTTTCTGAGTAGTTAATTATCGTTTTCTGACCTTTAAGCTCCGGGTTAACCCTTGGAGAATTTGGTAGATATCGTAAACTTTATCCGGGTCCTTAGATTGGAAGGGGATGTTACACGCCACAATACACTCCTTCATGCCACTGACCCATCTTGGGGACAGAATGAAACATTTTGATATTTTTCTTGCTCTTTTGTTGTTATGCCTCTCAGTATGAATCTTTGTTGCCATGACCACGAGGGCCTTTTGCTCTTTTGCTTCTCCCATTATCTCTCTTATTTTTATGGAAACAAAGTGCCTACGGGGAGGATTCACCTTTGTCCTTCCTTTTCGGCTAGGAAAGCTAACTTCACTTAGAAGACTCTGCCTTCACCATTTCCACATAGTTGAGTTGACCACCCGTTGTTTGAAGTACATTGCCAGAGATACTACCAATGTCTCCCCAACTATGGGGGCAAAGAACTGAGAAATAACCAATGCTTGGAAACTCTAATCCTCTCCAAGTAGGCGTCTTCATAGTCAGCCAGCTTGGATTTACATCAAACAACCTCGAAAGTCACCTGGTGTGCTCTCGACATGCTTCTCGCCGCATCCCCTGCCATATTTGCAAGTTCCTGACAATTCTTCACGATGATCATGCACTTGTTTTACGAGATGTGTTCAACTTCTCATACATGAAGCTTCTAATCCTTTCTCCTGACAAATTATACGACTTCACCTCTTGAGGAGATATGCATGGAAGATGTTGATATCTACATATTGCCTCAATTTGTAAAAGGACTTAACCTTCAAATACTTATAAATTTTCCCATTCCATCTTCACTCAACTTCTCCCATTGGCTTCAAACTACACGGCTATTCTAGGTATAACCGATAGGTATAAATCCTTCACAATGAGTACAGTGTCTTGCATTTTATGCGCTTCAAATGGAGTAATTTGAAGAATTTAATTTCATCATTCAGCACCTTGAGTTCTCTCCTTCCATCTTGTACACAAGGATCTTCTACAACCATAGTTCTAATACCACCTCTGTTGCAGGGAGAAACCTGTTGATCAAACATACATCCGAAAACCAAATCTCTTTGGCTGAGGCTTCAAACACTGTTAGGAGACACATGGGCCCGCTTTGGTCTCTTCCTGTTTTGCTTTGCAAAACATGTCTTGTTTACTTTTCTCTCTGCTTTCTCAAGTGAGAATCTCCACTGCTCCTCTGAGTCTTCTCATTTTCCGGTTGCTCTTGTGTACAAAGTAGATATAGAAGCAAATCAAAACTAACAAGGTGATAATCAATATACACACACAATTTTAAGCGTGGAAAATCCCTCCCTTCCAATCGAGGAGGAAAAACCACAAGACCTCCTTAGAGCCCTGCTAAACCCCTTTCGCTCATATCTCCATTTGGTCTTCTCTAAGCTAACTAGCCTAGAAGAATACAAGCTTTCATGAAGGGACTCAATCTCATACAAGAGTAATAAGCTTTCTCAAGCTACACATGCCATCACACACATAGATAACGATATTAATAATGAGAAAAGAGTGAATAGAGATCAAACTCTACAACTTTGGAGAGACCCTTACAAGGAACCATTCATCCCAATCTTGAGCGAAGTTCGGCATCGATTTGCCTATCTTCTTGCAAGCCCTAGCTTCTCCTTCTCCTTCTCCTCACTTCTTTTATGAATCCCTCAAATCCTAGCTTCTCCCATGCCACACCAAATTCACTTAGTTGAATGAGTCCCCCAACTCGTAGTATAACCACATAACTCTCTTAATATGATGGAGGCCCATATCAAGGAACTTGAGTCTAGCCCAAATGGGGCTGACCCAACACAAAAGTTTCTGATATACATATTGATTCTAATGATTGTAGCAAACTTGATACTAAGGCGAAAAAGTGTTTCTCAAATAAAGAGAAGGATCAAAGAAAGAACCACTTTTTTTTTAATCTCTATCATTTTCATTTAATTTAATAATTTTTTTTACTTTTCAAAGAAGAGAGAAGGGAAAAGAGAAAAAAATGAAGGGAGAGAGAAAGAAAGAAATAAAGAAAAACTATGTTAGATACGAGATGTTTTTTTTTTTTTTTTTTTTTTGGTAAAGAGCTGATCAGCTATTCTAATTACAAAATTTCCTCAATGGGTCAAGCAATTCTCAGAACTGGGGGATATGTTCCTCTCCATAGAATTGTAGCATTCCTCCATCTTGTCCGGCTTTCCGGCCAAAAATCACCGTGCATTGTTCTCCTCTCTGGGTATGTGGTGTATTTGCCATCATCAAATGTCTTCATCTCTTCTCCTGCACCTCTGGGTCAGCTTTTAGGTGGTCCAATTGGCATCATCTTTGTCAATATGCAGCATCCTAGCCATGTGTGGAATTATCGGTGAGGATTCCGCAGATTTGCATCCAATTGAATGTAGGGCTTGGAGGCCATCCATCAAGGCTTTTAATTCCCCTTCCAAAGACCGAGTCGCCTTTGTGATTCCATTGCTCCCGCAAGGTAGAGAACACCAAAGATTAGTGAGTATTACTAATCCATTTCCACGATCTTACCTCTCCGACATCCATGAAGTATCAATGAGCGATAAAGTGTGTGGTCAAGAATTCTCTCTGTTTATGGCCATTTACTTTTGCATTTTGCACGACACCGATCACATGGTGGTCCTTGTATTGCGTGTATTCTTGAGATAGGGTTATTGCCCCGCTTGCCAATCTCTTTGGATCAAGTCTTGTTTTTGAAGATGAAGTCGCATCGATTTTTCCACAGCATCCAAAGTACTTGGGCTATTAGAGTTGTCTCTTCCTTGCTGAGTTTGTGGCAGCCCAGTTTCTTGTTTAGGATCCATTCCCCTCCCAGTAAATCTTTTGGCTCTAAGTTCCAATTGTTTAGGAAGCCTTTGGCTTGGACTTCAATCCATGTTAATGTAGCCCACCTGCAATGGAGAAATAAGTGTGCCAGGGACTCTGAACACAAGTTACAAAGCTCACAAGGCATGTCGTGGCCCTTTTAATGGAGTGCAAATATTGTTTAGTTGGCAATCTCCCATGTAGGAGCTTCCACAGAATGTTTTAATTCTTGGAATAGTTTCCAATTTCCACATTTGAGACCACATCCTCCCAAAGGAGTTTCATAGGATGAGTGTATTCGGTGGTTATAGGATCGCAGCAGAGAATGGTAACTTGGTTCCGAGCCTGCAACCATTCCCATCTGTTTATCTGTTCATCTTGAGTAAGCTCCCCCTCGCTATGTATATTCTCAATGATGCTCGTGGAATATTTCATTGAGTAAATCCCAATCCCATGCTCCATCCTCATCGGGTTATGGACTTTGGGCTCAGCTGAGATCAAAAATCCATATTGTAAAATGTTGGCTTATGCTTGATGGGAACACCGAGAAGCCATGGGTGGATGTAGATAGAATCATCTAAGTGGATATTTCTAGTTGCAATTTCTCCTTAACTAATCTAGCAAAGATTTGCTAGAGTCGGATATAATTGAGAAGGTTTGTAGGTCCTATTTTGTTCCCAGAGTGAGAAATGGCCATATTTGTGGTTAAATAATTGAATCCAAGTCTTGTTTTTTTGATTTAGGAGGTCTAGAAGATGTTTAGTCATCAATGAATGTTTCAGAATTTTCAGATTTTTAATGCCCAAGCCACCCTCAGCTTTGTCTTTTGTGATTGTATTCCAATTAATATATGGATGCCCTTTCCATTGCTTGTCCTCCAGATAAAATTCCTAACCAATCTGGAAATCTTTTCAAGGATACTATTAGGTATGGCATAGGTGTTCAGTTGTATACAAAAGTGTAGACATTGCGGGCGTGAGAGTTTCAATATGATTTTGCACGCTAAGGATAGGTGAAGTGTTTGCCAATGGAGCTAGCCTTTGTTCTCTGCTTCAAGCCAACTGGGGTTAAACAGGGAGCTATGAAGTTTTGAGGGAGATATCCAGCTCCCTAAGTACTCTGAAGGGAATTTCCCTTGTTTGAGCCCTAGAATGTGGCATATAGCTTTTTAGTTTGGTATTCACCTCGTGAAGGTAGAAGAGTTTCTGATTTTGCCAAGTTGGCTCTGGACCAGTGATGGTTGAATAGATTTCAAGACATAGGTTAATGGCTCTAGCTTCTTGTCTTGTGGCTCTACAGTAAATGATTAAGTCATCAGCAAAGAGTGTGTGGTTGATGGCAGAGTTTGGGGTCAAAGGGATGCCTCTAACCATTTGCATATCTTGTGCCTTATTCAGGATTTTAGTCAAGACCTGTGCTACTAGGATGAAAAGATAGGGGGAGATGGGGTCTCCTTGTCTTATGCCTAATTAGGGTTTAATAAACTTCCCTATTCTTCCATTGATGATGAATGCCATTGATGGGGTTTCAATACAAGCCTTTATCCAGGTGATCCATTTAGGTGGGAACTTCATCTTGGTAAGGACAGCAAGAATTGCATCCCATCTCATTATGTCATAAGCTTTTTCCATGTCAATTTTGACCATCATCATTGGGTGGGGCTTATGATTCTTTTCTAATGTGTGAGCAACCTCCTGAGCTAGCAGGATGTTGTCAGTGATATTTCTTTCTTTGATGAAAGCACTTTGTTCTTTTCCAATGAGGTATGGGAGGACATCTCTAATTCTATTGGAAAGTATTTTGGTAATGATCTTATAGTTAACGTTACATAATGCAATAGGTCTGTAGTCCTGCACTATTTGTGGATTTTCCTTTTTGGGAATGAGGGTAATAAGGGTTTGGTTCCAACTATTGGGTAAAAGCCCTCTAAAAAAGAAGTGTTCTATGGCTTCTGTGATGGAGTCACCAATAATATGCCAGTATGCAAGAAAAAATTCTACAGTAAAACCATTTGGGCCAGGAGCCTTACCTTTTGCCATGGATTTCAAGGCAGAATATATTTCATATCTGGTGATTGGCCTCATGAGGTTGTTGCTTTGTTCTTTAGTAAGGATAGATCATCAGGGGGAGCAGCAATTGTGCTTTCCAGATTCCTTTCTCTATTGTCCTGCCGTAGCTTGGAATAGAAGTTAGTGAAGCAGGTGTCTATGTCATGGTGATTGTTTGTTGTGTTGCCCTGATCATCATGGATCTGTGTGATCTTGTTTTTCCTCCTATGACTTCTAGCTAGTTGGTGAAAGTATTTGGAGTTGTGGTCTCCATTATGCAGCCAATTAGCTCTTGATTTTTGCATCCAGATATTGCTATTTTGTCGTAGTAAAGCTTGGTGTTTATTGTACAGGATTCTCAATTTCCTACAGTTTCCCTCGTCCATTACTTCTATTGTATGAATTTCAGATGTTTCAATAGCCTCTATTTTCCTCTCTATTTCTTTTATCCTTTGTTCTAGGCCCTGAGTTGTGAAGGCACATGTTTTGATTAATTGATGTTTAAGTTTATGGAGATTATGGCTGGTTGTGTGCATTGGATTTCTTGCTAGATTTCTATTCCAGGTAGATTCAATTGCCTTTTGACATGCTGGTGTGTTGATCCAATTAATGTCAAATTTGAAGGGTCTGGCACCTCTATTATGTTTCAGTGAGTATGTTAATAACAAGGGGTTATGGTCTGATTGACATCTAGCTAGATGCTCTATGTTATATGATCCTATGTCATCATGCCAGAGTTCATTAGCGATAATTCTATCAAGTCGGGCCCAGCTTCTGGACAACCCCTGTTGGTTATTACACCATGTATAGGGTTGGCCTGAGTAGTTGAGTTCATGCAGGTTGCTGTGAATAAGAAATGCATTGAAATACCTGGTTTTCGTCTCTGATGCATGCCTCCTGAGGCCTCCCTGTCTTCTTCGTGTGAGTTTCATTTCGCGTTGAAGTCCCCAAGAAGGAGCCATGGGAAGGGAATTGTTGCCATTTTGGTTAAGTCATCCCATGTCCCCTTTTGGGTATTAATCGCCTGGCTGTTGTATACCACTGATACAAGGCATGGTTTAGTGTCATGTCTGGTAATGGCGAGATGGAGGACATACCTGGATTGCGCGAGAGGAGTGACCATTCCAAGATCTTTTTTCCACAAGGTAATTATACCTCCGAAAAGCCGATCAAGGAATTGCCGCCAAAGGCCACCAATTCTTCACAATTTCTTCTGAAGGACTCAATCCTCGGGCTTATTCTCGGCCTCGTCTCTACTAGATGTGACGTAGAAAGGTTTAAGGTTCTTATGAAAGTTTGGATTCTACTTATGTTGTCAACACCCCATACTCCCTCTGCAGCCCATATAAGGACTTTCTATTAATCAACATTGGTAGGTAGTGGTGAAGTCCTCCTGCTTCAAAGAATCCTTCCCTTCTTCCTCAACTGGGTCTCACCGTGAAAGCTCTCTTGCTTACGCCACTTACCCCTTTGGATTGTTCACTTTTCTCAAAGTCCATAGTCTCCCGTCCGTGGATCTTCTCGTGATCCATCTCCCCGCCTCCCCGTGGTCTTCTAGCTCTAGAGGCTCCTCTGCATCTCCCCTCATCTCTGTTACCCCAATGACGCCTCGATCCGGAGGTTCCTCCTCTTCCATGAGATCCATGTCACCATGTGTTTTCTCTCCCAAGTTGTCAAGTTTTGCCAAGAATCATAGAACTAAGGCCTTGTGATTGCAAGGTTCAGTGGGTTCAATATTCTGCTAGCCTTGCTTCGAGGCTTCCCCAAGGGTAGTGTTGGTACTTCATTGCTTATGTTCTTTGGGAGAATCAAGAGTAAAGTTGTATGTCTTCCGCGTGTGAGTGCTGGGGGAGAGGAGTCGCTTTGTAGATTAGGTCTAGACCGTTGAGTGGCGTCTTACTAGTCAAGTCGCAAAGATGTCGTTGTCCACCTCCACGCAGCTGCGTGCCCCAAGCTAGAGCCTCGAAAATGCTGGTGGACCCACGCCCCTCGGCCCGCCGCTCCCCTCGAGCTTTGGTCCCTTCTCTGGTCATGGTGAGACACATGTCAACATCTTCTGCCTCCTGGGGAAGCTCTGGCTCCACGTGTTCTTCATCAGCTACAGCATTCCAACGGTTCTCTGCTACCCATGGCTCGCGTGCAGGACACGTGACCATCGTCTTCGCTGTAGTCTTGGCCTGAGAAGACGCTTTTCCGGCCAACGGAGGTCGGCCTCTGTTTGATTTCCATTGGACGGTCATCCAAGTGCCAAAGTTTGGGTCCTACGGCTTCTTCTCACGATCCGTTCGATCTCCCTCGCTTCCTCCGGGGGATCCGTGTTTTGCATCGAGGTGCGGCTTCCTCGACAACAATTCTTTCCCTTTCGTGTCCAGAGTTTGTTGTCCGGTTCTCGTTTCTCGTATGACTCGCAGTCCCCTCGCACTACATTTGTCGCCATCTACATGGCCAATAACACCGCATTTGTAACAGAAGATGGGGAGTTTCTCATATAGTATGGGAATGAAACATCTCTTCCTCCTCGAGTTTACCCAGATCCCACGCTTGAGGGGCTGGCTGAGATCAATCTCTATGCATAATCTTGCAAACTTGGCTCTGTTTTGGATGAAAGTGGTTTCATCTACCTTGATTACTTTGCCAATCTTCCCAGCAACTGATTCCAGCGGTTCCTTTTCCCAGTATTCCCATGGTAATTGGTATAATCGCACCCAAAGGATTGCAGATGAGAGTTTCTCAAAACTCGGCTAGAAGTGTTCTCGCCATCGAATCAAACGGAGAATCATGCCGTTTACCGTCCAAGGGCTATCAGTGAGGATGGCCTCAGTCATTTCAGTCGAGGGGCAGCAGATGACAAAGTATCCATTCTAAGATATCCGCCACCGCGTTGCCTCACCAGATGCTCCCACAACCGCTTAGGGTTTCTCCGACAACCTCGGTGGAGGTGGACGGCCTAGAAATTTCCCATAAAACCATCAGTCTTCATGCCCTCGCGGCGCACGACGGACAACTTCTTCATCCGTGAGTGACTTCATCCTTCACACGCTTTGAGGTATGCTCAAGGAGAGGACCCGGTATTATGATGGATTCTTCCTCCTCTGGCTCCGCCTCCTCGACAATGTTGGCCCACGCTCGCCACCTTGTGTTCGTCCCCTCGCGAAATCGGCGATTGCCGGGTTAGTGGGGCCATTCCCTTCTCTCTCTGGCTTGAGGAGGGGTCTCTCATTCTAGGGTTTGAAGGGGTGGAGTATTCAATGGGGATGGAGACAAGGTTTGAGGGCTCCAAGGTCCCTTTGTTGTTCGCTCGAGGCGCCATGTCCCTTTCCCCCACCTACCACTGTAAGTGGGGGACAGGGATTTTGCTTGGTAGTAGTGTGTTCCTCAGTCGCTCCGGAGACGTTTGACTGACATCGGAGTGTAGCTAGAAAGAGCTCGGGGAGGTGAAGTTAGAACCTTTAAGGGAGTGTCGCTAGCTCATCGGATTACTGTTAGTGATGTCAAGAAACCTTGGAGTAAACTGCTGCATTTGGCGATGGCCCTGTTCCAACTTCAATCCCATAATTTGATAAGAAAAATTTTGAGTAATGGAATATTCAAATGGAGATATTATTTTGCTATTATGAGTATTTGATATATAGTCTCAAAATTTATAGTATTTGATATGTTGTCTCAAAAAAAGAACAAAAAAAGTGTTTCCGAAATCATAAGAAAAAAGGATAATTATGATAAAAATCACTTTGAATTTTTTCTTTTCTTTTTTATTCCTATCTAACCTCGCCATTCTTTTCTTTTTCGAGAATGATCCCATGGACTTCGCTTATGGGATCATCCATGGAACCAAGCCCATAGTTGATCTAAGTCGTTAAAGCTGCTTTGGGATGTGTGCACGTCACACATCCCAAAACGACCATAAAGATAATTCCGAGATGTGTGACATGCACACATCCTGAAGCAGCTTTAATGGCTCGGATCAACCATGGGCTCGGTTCCATGGATGATCCCATGGAACCGAGCCCATGGGATCATTACTCTTCTTTTTCATGTCTTCTTTTCTCTTCTTTCTCTCCTGTTTCATTATCCTAACATATCCTCTTGATTTATTTGCTGAGAAGAACTTCCGGTGATGTTTTTTTGTCGTATTAACTCTCAGTTATAACTAGCATTGGCAATCTGGCAAGTGAGTGTTTCTTGTCCTCTTCCTTAAATAATTGCTTTTATGTCCACATAAATTATTTTTCAAATACTCATTTTTAATTATAGGGCTGGTACTATTTAATGCTACTCTCCACCTAAAACACATATCTCCAAAATATTATTATATTATACTCCTTCCAACCTCACATTATTTAATAGATGAATAGTCAATTATTATTTAATTATATATCTTCACGAATAAAGGTAATCATAATCTGATATGCATGTGCATCCATGCTGGCTACTCCATCAACACCACATGTCCATAGCAATTGTTTTATGGTTTATACAATACAGTTAATACAGTTAATAAAAACAAACTGACAATCTAAATTAATGAGAGTGATGAAGCCAAAACGTGAAAACACATGGCAGGGCGTGAAGTCCAAGGAGTTAATTAATTAACTAATCAAGCAATCTTCACCCCATCTTGCCACCCCATTTGCACCAGTACCTTCTCCTGCTTCATCTCCCCCGGGCCATTACCGGCGCCGATATCTTTTCTCGCCTGAACACCACGAAGTTCCTCAATAAGCTCAGTCAACGTCTGACGAGAAGAACCACCATCTCTCACAGCATTCCTGGCCATCCTCCCAAACATCTCCGCCTTATTCCTCATCTCTCCATCAGCCATCATCTCCCTCACTCCCTTCTCCACCACCTCTCTACTCACCACCCCATTCTGATCCCCTGCAGCGTTGCCAATCCTCATCCCAACACGCAGCTCCTCCACCAAGAACTTAGCATTGAGCCTCTGCTCAGCAATCATAGGCCATGCAAGCATTGGCTTCCCAGCGGCAATGCTCTCCAACGCGGAGTTCCACCCACAATGACTCACAAAGCCCCCAACAGCCTCATGCTGCAGAACGGCACTCTGCGATGCCCATGCAATGATCTTCCCCTTCTTTCCGGCGGCCTCCGGCGGCCGGAAAGACACATCTCTTACAACCCACAAGTAGTCCCATCCGGCCATCTCCAACCCATGCGCCACCTCCTCCAACTGCTCCCTCTCTACGTGAGTCTGTGTTCCGAACGACACATAAACTACGGATCCCTTTGGCTTCCCGTTTAGCCATCGGAGACACTCATCACCGCCATTAATGCATGGTAGCGAAGCTTCACTAAGGAGGGAGAGAGGACCCACAAGCCATGAACGTGCACCAGCGACGTACATGGACTCGAGTGGTTTGTGCCAGCGCCCATCGAGCTCGGCGGCGAGCTTTTGTGGTTGGTGGAGGCAAATGGCTATGCAGAGATACATGGAGAAGGCGGACATGCCATGAAAGACGATACGGGGGACGGAGAAGAGACGGCAGACGTCGAGAGTCCATGGGAGGAAGAAGTCAGAGATGACGCAGATGTTGAAGTTAATAAAGCTGAAGTTAGTGTTCAGTCATATAATCATATGTATTGGTATGACTGAGGTGTTATTTCATGTGGTTATATATATATATATATATCATGTGTTATTGTATTATGTGTTATCTGTATTTCAGTCAGTTATGAAGTTATGAAGATGTAATCAGTTAGTCAGTTTGTCTGTCAATGTAGTGGAGTTAGTGGATCTAGTGTTGATTCAGCCTGGAGTTCATGGTTTGTAAGCCTGTGAATGGCTATATTAGTATGGTGTCTTGTCTTCTCCATTGATATATGAAGAACCATTGTTTTGTGTCTAAATTATCTCTAAGTTCTTACATTCCTGCAACCCCTTTATTACTGAATTAGCATCATCATCAGTCCTGATCCTCAACATTTGTGGTATCAAAGCCAGAAGAAGGCGTGAAAACAATGGCAGCAAATGGGAATTCCCTCAGTGTGTCCCAGCCTTCATTACCAATCTTCAAAGGTGATTGCTTCGAGTACTGGAGCATCAAAATGAAGACATTGTTTAAGTCTCAAGACCTCTGGGACCTCGTTGATCAGGGATATGCTGAACCAGATGATGATGCCCGACTGAAGGAGAATCTTAAACGCGACTCCAAAGCCCTCTTCTTCATCCAACAAAGTCATGGATGCTACCCATCTTCTCTAGGATTGCTGCTGCAGAGACATCCAAAGAAGCATGGACCATACTGAAAACTGAATTTCAAGGTTCTTCTAAGGTGATGGCCGTGAAACTTCAAACTCTCCGGCATGAGTTTGAGACTTCCTACATGAAGGCAGGTGAAGGAGTGCAGGAATATCTCACAAGGGTTGTCACCATTGTCAACCAAATTAGAGTGTATGGTGACCAGATAAAAGATGACGTGGTTGTGGCCAAGGTGCTGAGAAGCCTCTCATCAAAATTTGATCATGTTGTGGCTGCGATCGAGGAGTCCAAGGACCTCACTGTACTCACTCTTGATGAATTGAGTGGATCCTTGCAAGCTCATGAAGCACCTGATCAACAAATCGGTGAGAAATCGTGAGGAGAAGGCATTTACGATTGAAGGGTGAAAGTTCAACATCTAAAGAGGTCGATAGACACTTTCAGGAGGTCGAGGCCAAGGTGGATATAGAGTAAACTTTCGTGTCAGAGGAAGAGGAAGACATGCGCATACAAGACAACAACCACAACATGCATAATAAGACAACAACCACATCATGATCGAGGAATAACAATTACAATGATCGAGAGAGGCGTATTGAGAGGCAATGTGCGGTGTCATATACAGTAAACGATTTGGCCACATGAAAGTGATTCTTTGGTTTTAAAGACAAAGGAGGTGCGTGCAAATATGGCGAGAGACACCATGGTGAGCAATCTATTCATGACTCATCACAATGCGGGGAGATGCAGATGATAGCATATGGATTGTGGATGTTGGATGTTCAAATCATATGACAGAATCGAGGGAGTCTATTCAAGGAGCTTGATGAATCTCGTAAATGCATGCGGTGAGATTAGGGAGACAAACAAAGAGGTGCAAGTGGAAGGAAGAGGTGTGGTTGCTATCAAGACAACATCAAACTTGGTGAGCATTTAAGTCATTTGCATGGTGTGCGTGTATGTACTTGACGTACACACAATCTCTTAAAGTGTGGGGCAAGCTATCATTTATCAAATGGGTATTCCATTCTATTTGACAATGGGGCTTGTATTATCGAGGAGACAAGACCAGCAGCTGCTTGCACACTGCAAGTGTTCATATGACCAATAACAACATGTTTCCCTTAGAAGTCTCTAATATGGACAGTCACAGCTTGATCACTGAAGGAACTGAAGAGATGAAGACAGCAAGGAACAATGAATCTGTTGATTTGAAGAATTCAATGAAATGGCATATGAGGTATGGCCATTTAAATTTCAAGGGCATGAAGCTATTACACCACAAACACATGGTTCAAGGCCTTCCCAACATCACTCAATTTGAGATCTGTGAAAGCTGCATCCTTGGCAAGCAGTCAAGACATTCATTTTCCTCTGGAAGAGCATGGAGAGCATCTACATCACTTGAACTCATTCATGCAGACATATGTGGTCCTATGCAGACCAAGTCTCTTGGTGGAAGCACTTATTTTCTATTATTCACAGATGATTATACTCGATATAGTTGGGTATATTTTCTTGCAGCAAAGGCACAAGCTTTTGAATACTTCAGGACATTCAAAGCTCTAGTGGAGAGGCAAAGTGGAAGCTTCATCAAAGTCCTTCGCACCGATCGTGGAGGGGAGTTTCTATCAAACAATTTCAAGAAGTTTTGTGAAGATCATGGCATACATGTGGAGCTTCACGGCACCTTACACACACCGAAAGCGAACGGTGTTGCAGAGAGGAAGAATCGCACTGTCGTGGAGATGGCTCGAAGCTTGTTGAAGGAGAAGGGTCTTCCAAATCATTTCTGGGCAGAAGCTGTATCAACAGCTGTCTATCTTCTGAACATTTCTCCAACCAGAGCTGTCTTTAATCAAACTCCATTTGAAGCTTGGCAAGGTATGAAGCCATCTGTTTCTCATCTCAAGGTTTTTGGCAGCATTGCATATACCTTAATTCCCTCACATATGTGTCAAAAACTAGATGAGAAATCACTGAAATGCATATTTGTGGGTTACTGCACTGAATCAAAAGCATATAGATTATATGATCCTGTTAGTGGGAAAACATTGGTTAGTAGAAATGTGATGGTCAATGAAGAAGCTCAGTGGGATTGGAGTGGCAATGAACATGGCAATGAGCAAACTCAACAGTCAATTCCATTAACTGTCATCTCTGATCCTATAGCAACTGAGGGTGCTACACCTTCTATGTCCACTCAAAGAAGTCCAGGAAACTCAGGAAACTCTTCAGCTAATCAAGACAGTCAAGGAAGTTCCTCAATTAATCAATCTACAGAACCAAGATCAAGTGACAGCAATGCAAGCAGCAGCTCCTCATCAGAAGCATCTCCACCTCCAAGAAGAGTCAAATCACTGCGAGAGATCTATGAATCTTGCAGCTTTGTATTGAGTGTTTCTGATCCTGTGATGTATGAAGAGGCAGCAGAAGATCCAAATTGGCAAGTTGCAATGCAAGAAGAGATTGCAGCTATTGAAAAGAACAAGACTTGGGAGCTTGTTGATCTACCAGAAGGGAAGAAGCCAATTGGATTGAAGTGGGTGTTCAAAACCAAGTATAATGCAGATGGGAGCATACAAAAGCACAAGGCACGTCTTGTGGCAAAGGGGTACTCACAAGTGCAAGGTATTGACTTTGAAGAAACCTTCTCACCTGTTGTTCGTTTTGAGACAGTAAGAACCTTCATAGCTTTGGCTGCACAACTGAGTTGGCCGGTGTACCAACTTGATGTCAAGTCTGCTTTCCTGAATGGGGAGCTATTAGAAGAAGTGTATGTGATGCAGCCTGATGGGCATCATTCAAGGAAGTGAAGCCAAAGTTTACAGATTATGGAAGGCCCTATATGGACTGAAACAAGCTCCAAGAGCTTGGTTCAGTAAGATTGATGAGTACTTCATGAAGAATGGTTTTGAGAAGTGTGACAGTGAGCCTACTCTTTATAAGAAGAAGAAGGATGAAGATTTGATGGTGGTATGCTTGTATGTAGATGATATTATCTACATGGGATCATCACAAAGTCTTGTTGATGATTTTAAAGTTGGAATGATGAAGACATTTGAAATGACTGATTTAGGTGTATTGCATTACTTCCTTGGCTTAGAAATCAAACAAGGGATGGAGGGAATTCATGTTACTCAGAAGAAGTATGCTGAAGATTTGCTTAAGAAGTTCAGCATGTTGGGATGTAAGAAGGCAGTAACACCAATGAATTCAAATGATAAATTTCAGCTCAATGATGGTTCAGGGAATTCAGATGCAAGGAATTATAGGAGTCTGGTTGGTGGCTTGATTTATCTCACTCATACTAGACCAGATATCATGTACTCTGTGGGAGTCTTATCCAGATTCATGAGTTCTCCATCCAAGCATCATTTTGGTGCAGCCAAGAGAGTTCTCAGATACATAGCAGGAACTTTGGATTATGGTTTGCATTATAGTCAGGTGTCTAACTTCAATTTAGTTGGATACACTGACAGTGATTGGGGTGGCTCATTGGATGACAGAAGATCAACATCTGGCAATGTTTTCACCTTAGGATCAGCAGCTATCACATGGAGCTCCAAGAAGCAAGAGATCACTGCTCTGTCAACTACTGAAGCCGAGTACGTTGCTGCAACTTCAACAGCATGTCAGGCAGTTTGGCTTAGAAGATTGCTCCATGATTTTGGTCAATCTCAAACACAAGCAACAGAGGTGTACTGTGACAATCGTTCAGCCATTGCGATCACTAAGAATCCTGTTTTCCATGGGAGAACAAAACACATTGGCATTCGTTTTCATTTTATCAGGGATCTGGTGGCAGATGGATCAATAGTTTTGAAATATTGCAATACTGATGATCAAATGGCAGATGTTTTCACTAAAGCACTTCCCAGTCATAAGCATTGTCAATTTAGAACAATGCTAGGTGTAATGCAAACTTTTAATTAAGGGGTGTTGAAGTTATTAAAGCTAAAGTTAGTGTTCAGTCATATAATCATATGTATTGGTATGACTGAGGTGTTATTTCATGTGGTTATATATATATATATATCATGTGTTATTGTATTATGTGTTATCTGTATTTCAGTCAGTTATGAAGTTATGAAGATGTAATCAGTTAGTCAGTTTGTCTGTCAATGTAGTGGAGTTAGTGGATCTAGTGTTCAGTTCTGTCAGTTCATGGTTTGTAAGCCTGTGAATGGCTATATTAGTATGGTGTCTTGTCTTCTCCATTGGTGAATGAAGATCCATTGTTTTGTGTCTAAATTATCTCTAAGTTCTTACATTCCTGCAACCCCTTTATTATTGAATTAGCATCATCATCAGTCACCCGATCCCTCAACAAAGCAGAGGTAGGGAGTTGCTTGTTTGTGGAGGTGAGGAGGAGGTGGTGGAAGTTGGGACGGAGGAGAGTGGTGGCGGCAACGAAGGCCTAGTGGAGGTCTAAAGAGGGGAGGAGATCGGGTGGACTCGGCCTTGATTAGGAGGAGAGGGGATTGTGGGAAGGGGAAGAGGGTGAGGTGGACGGAGGAGGGGAGTTGGCGGCGGAGAGAGGTGGCGCTGCCTTGGGTGGTGATGACGGTGACTTGGAGGTTGCGGGTGGATAGCTCAGCGGCAAGATAGAGGAGGGGGATAGTGTGGCCATGTGCCATGAATGGGAAGATGAGGATGTGCTCCTTCTTCTCTTCATTAATGGCGGCGGCGCTGGCAGTGGATATAGTCATGACCAGTGATCTTTTGTTTCTTAGGATTTTATATAGGATTGGAACTGGGTGTTTTGCTTGCCTTCCCGCACTTCCATTATATAGTGTTAAAATTTACATTTCCCAACCGAAAATGCCAAGCTTAATTAGGGGGTGTTAAGCATTCAAACATAGTGCCACGTTATTTATTGGAGGAGAAGCAAAGGGACTTAAATAATAAATAGTATGGAATTTAAATGTGAGACTAAGTCCTTTTCTATTTTTATTTAAATTAATATTTATCATTAGTTAAATTTATTTTATCTCTTTATAAAAGTCATATATATATATATATATATATATATATATATATATATATATATATATATATATAGGATAAGTAGGGGCCAGTATTTTGGCCATTTATTTGGCATCCTTATTAGATTCATTTGGTTTTACATAACGCTTTTAACCAAATTCAACCATATGGATGGAAAGAACATCGAAAAAGAAACAAACATGTCAATTTTCATATAATTTAAGAACTTATAGGATCTTCATATTAAATGGTGAAATTCCAACGGATTGATTTTATTAAAATAATAAATAAGAGAGAAAATGCGTTTTTTCTTCAAAAAAGAAAGTTTTTTTTCTAACAATAAACACTCAACTTTAATTAAAAGGGATGTGATTAGTTCTATCATAAGATGAGTTGATTTGATGAAGAATTAAATGAAAACAACAACAACTACAACAATTAAGCTTTAATTTATTTCCGTATAACATGAGTTGTATGGTCAGAGTTAGGAAATTTTATATTAAATGAAAGAGAGAAAGATTATTTGGATATATACGGTATTAAACTAGTTGGGGTAGATATTTGTTGAAATCTTGATCTCTTGTCTTTTTCAGCTTGTAAGTTGCACAATTACTCTTTCATCGACAGATGAAGGACTTTAGATTCATGACCATGACATGTCAAACCCTAGAAACAAAAAGTCAAACATGATTAAAACAAGTCTTCTAATATAACAAAAAAATGTAGCAAACTATTTAATTCAACTAACATAAAGTTACAGTACTTAGAAACAAACAAGTAAAGCGCGTGCATAAACAAATAAAGAAAGCTGTGATGAACGACAGTAGAGCCAATGCAAAAATTTGGTGAACAATGTTTACGTTGATATAAACTATGATAACAATGAAAAGAAGCTAATTAAGTTGCATGCATTTATTATGCTTATTAGATACGACTTCGTCCACACGTTGATTTTCTTGTTTTAAGTCACAAGAAGCAACCACATCAATATTAGTACTCATAATATATGACCGCCGGCCATTTCCTTTTCTTTATGAAAAACAGGTTTTTTTTGTAATTTTTTTCTCTAAGTTTAACTAAATTGAAATATAATTTTAGTTTCTTTGTATTTGTAATGTAGCTGAGAGAATAGATTGAAGAAACCAATTGACAGCAATATATATATATATATATATATATATATATACACGACAATGCTACTATGCTATATCGTCCCTACTATCTTTCTATTATCGGCGAGAGACATATTCTCTTCTGAAAATGATATTTATTTGCATATTTCTATAAAATATTTTTTATTACCTATATACCCCACAATCAAATAGCACTAAAAATGATTCACTATAATGAAATTGTTATGAAGGATCACCGAGATTAGGGCGAAAGGCGGGGAGGCACTCTCATGCCCATAACTGCAGTGGAAGAATTTTAACTTTTAATCATTGTTAAAATTTAATCATAGTTAAAAATGTTGAAAAGGTCAAAACTGTTAGCTAGTTTTTAGGTGATTAGTTGTAAATCGTGGCACGTTCTTTGCCACTTCTCCCATTCTCTTGTTCTGTTGTATTTACTGTATAAATACAAGAGATGCAGCACTCTGTTTGAGTGTGCTGAATTCATTCTGCCAATACAGACTTTTCACATGGTATCAGAACCTGGATCTTCTCAACTTAGCTCCTTCACATCTACCCCCATGTCCAATTCCAACACCTCTTCCGCTGGGCTATTGCCCACACCTTCTTTCAGCCATCTGATTAATGTGAAGCTAACAAGAGAAAATTATCTCTTGTGGAAGGCGCAGTTCATGCCATACCTTGGAAGCCAACAACTCCTGGGATATGTAGATGGCTCGGCTGCTTGTCCCACCAAGACAGTCACTCAGACTACGTAATCAGGAGCTACACAAGTTCCAAATCCTGATTACAAAGTCTGGCTGCAACAAGATCAACGTGTTCTGAGTGCTCTACTCTCCTCCCTGTCAGAAGAGGTGTTGTCTCAGGTTCTCTTCTTCTCTACATCTTATGAAGTATGGCAGGCATTAGAGCATATGTTCTCTTCTCGCTCTAAGGCAAGGATAATGCAAATAAGATTGCAACTATCAACTATACAAAAAAAGTACATGTCTGTTGCAGACTATTTCAACAAGGTCAAACAACTTGCAGACACTTTAGCTGCAATTGGAAGACCCCTTGAAGATGAAGAAATCATCACCTATCTCCTTGCTGGCCTAGATTTTGAATTTGACCCCCTTGTAACATCTGTCACCACAAGGACAGATGCCATGTCTCTGAGTGACATCTATGCTCATCTATTGAGTTTTGAAATGCGATTGGAGCACCATAATACATCCTTTCAGGTTTCTGTACTCTTAGTCAACAATGTGGCGCGCATGAATTGCAGGGGGCGATATCCGATGCGAGGAAGAGGCTGTGGTCAAGGTAGAAGCAACTCACAACAACCTTATTCAGGTGTACACCAAAATCAAATGAATCAAAACAGGAACAAGCTAACTTGTCAAGTTTGTGGAAAGATGGGCCGTGTTGCTCTCAAGTGTTATCATTGTTTTGATCATTCTTACCAAGCTGAAGATGCTCGTGTTGTTGTAGCAGCTGCTCTTTCACACTATGATGTTGATCCAAACTGGTATATCGACACAGGGGCAACAGATCACATTACCAATGATCTTGAGAGGTTGACAACCAAAGAGAAATACCAAGGCAAGGATCAGGTGCAAGCTGCGAATGGTTCAGGTATGAATATTCTCCATGTTGGTCATTCTCAATTATCTACTCCTTTTCATTCTTTACAGCTTAACAATGTCCTCCATATTCCTTAAGTAACTAGACACCTATTGTCTGTTCATCGAGTACTGGCCACTGATAACAACATATTCTTTGAAATTTATCCTTCTTATTTCCTTGTCAAGGATCAAACTACGAAGAAGCTTCTTCTTCGAGGCAAGTGTGAAGGAGGGCTCTATCCAATAAAGCCTAGTCACATTGCTTTGTCAAAAAAGGCTCTTAGCAGTAAGAACAGTGGCACTGTCGGCTTGGCCATCCATCCTCCTTAGTTGTTCAACAAGTTCTGCAGTTTAATAAGCTTCCATGTTCTTCTACTACCACAAATAGCCCTGTTTGTAATGCTTGTCAACAAGCAAAGAGTCACCAACTCCCATTTCCTTCTTCTAATAGTGTTTCTTCTACTACTACAAATAGCCCTGTTTGTAATGCTTGTCTTTTCTGATGTTTGGGGACCAGCTCAACAATCTGCTGGAGGTTTTAAATACTATGAGAGTTTCATTGATGACTTCAGTAAGTTCAAATGGATTTATCTGTTGAAAACCAAAGCAGATGTTGTTCATACCTTTTTACAATTTCAGAAACATGTTGAGCGTCTTTTAAATAAAAAGATTGTTTGTATGCAAACAGATTTTGTGGGGGTGGGGGGGGGGGGAATATCATAAACTGCACTCTCTTCAATCAAGTTGGGATAACTCATCACGTTTCTTGTCCCTATACTCATCATCAAAATGGTTCTGCTGAAAGAAAACACCTTCATATGGTAGAAGTAGGATTATCCCTTCTTGCTCAAGCCTCCATCCCACTTCGCTTCTGGGATGAAGCTTTCCAAATAGCCTGCTTTCTCATCAACAGGCTTCCAAGCAAAACAATTGATAACTCTACACCACTAGAACAACTAACCGGTTCAAAACCAAATTATTTTCTTCTCAGGACCTTTGGATGTGCTTGCTGGCCCAATTTAAGGCCCTATAATTCACATAAACTCCAATTCAGGTCTCAAATGTGTGTATTTCTCGGCTACAACAATATGCACAAAGGCTATAAATGCCTTAACAAATCCACTGGGCGAGTCTATATTTCTCGGGATGTGGTGTTTGATGAACACAACTTTCCTTTCTCCACAGACAAGGATTTCTCTTCTAATTCTCAAGTGTCTCATACTCCTCCTGTACCTCTGCCAACTCTTCCTGTCACCTGCCCCTCTTCACCAAACTCTCCTCTCCTCGGGAATAACCAACTAGAGAATATGAGTACATCACCTTTGCACACTGACACTTGTCTTGCAGATCATTTGCAGCAAGGGGACCAACCAAGCTCACCCCCTTCTTCATCAGGTTCTGAAGAAGTTGCCTCTCATTTTCAGCAAAATCCAGTCCAAGAAAGTGATCATACTGTTCATCGTATGAGGACTCGACTTCAAGACAATATACGGAAGCCTATACACTTCACTGATGGCACAGTTTGATATGGTTTTGCTACTGTTACTGAGCCAATCGATCACATTGAGGCTTTGGAAGGAAAGCATCTTTGAGTGGAGAGACATGCTATGGATGTTGAATATGCTGCACTTGTTCGAAACAAGACGTGGCATCTAGTTCCTGCTAATCTGAAGCTCAACATTATTGATTGCAAATGGGTTTTCAAACTCAAACAGAAGTCTGATGGTAGTATTGATTGGTACAAGGCTCGATTAGTGGCAAAGGGCTTCAAACAACGGTATGGAATTGATTATGATGCCACCTTTAGCCCATTGGTTAAACCAGCAACTATCAGATTGATACTCTCAGTTGCAGTGTCAAGGGGTTGGAGTCTACGATAACTAGATGTTCACAATGCCTTCCTACATGGTGAATTGGAAGAAGATGTTTTTATGTATCAACCTCCAGGATATGAAGATCCCCAATACCCAAGACATATCTGCAAACTAGATAAGGCACTGTATGGGTTGAAACAGACTCCACGCGCTTGGTATTCCAAATTCAGCACTAAGCTGAAGGAACTCGGTTTTGTCTCCTCCAGGGCAGATACATCACTATTTATATACAATCAAGGAGGACAAATTATTTATCTACTAATCTATGTGGATGATATAATTGTTGCAAGTTCCTCGCCTCGGGCCATTTGATAAGCTCCTATCAAGGCTACAAGCTGCCTTTGCTATCAAAGATCTTGGGGATCTGCACTACTTCCTAGGAATTGAAGTGAATCAAAGGTAGGGAGGCATCACACTCACATAACAAAAGTACATTAGTGAGTTACTTTGTCGAGCAAATATGAAAGATTGCAAACTAATGAAAACTCCTATGGCAGCTACTGAAAAATTGTCCAAGATCTTGGGAAACCCATTGGGTGCTGCAGATGCTTCACGATATAGAAGTATTGTAGGGGCATTACAATACCTAACTTTTACAAGACCTGATATATCATTTTCAGTGAACAAGGTGTGTCAATTCCTTCACTCACCGACAAGTGATCATTGGGTAGCAAGAAGTTTAATACTCGATACACGAAGCATACCCTTCAATTTGACCATCAATTCGAAAGTCGGCTTCATCTCTTGTTAGTGCATTCTCGGATCACAGTTAGGTTGGATACTTTCGGATGATCATCGATCTACAGGAGGATTTGGAGTATTCTTTGGTTCAAACCTTATTTCCTGGAGCTCTCGCAAACAAGCCACAGTATCAAGATCAAGTACCGAGTCTGAATATAAGTCTCTTGCTAATGCCACAATTGAAATCATCTGGGTTCAGTCTCTGCTTGGTGAGTGGGGAATTTTTCAGGACAAACCTCCATGCTTATGGTGTGATAACCTGGGTGCTACATATCTCTCAGCAAATCCGGTTTTTCATGCTAGAACTAAACATATTGAAGTGGATTTCCACTTTGTTCGTGAGCAAGTAGCACAGAAGGCGTTGGAGGTCATGTTCATATCTTCCCAAGATCAGGTTGCGGATATCTTCACCAAACCACTGCCGGTGAGCCAATTCTTCTCACCATGACACAATCTCAATCTTCTTTCAGTAAGATGAGATTGAGGGAGGTTGTTGAAAAGGTCAAAACTGTTAGCTAGTTTTTAGGTGATTATTTGTAAATCATGGCACGTTCTTTGCCACTTCTCCCATTCTCTTGTTCTGTTGTATTTACTATATAAATACAAGAGATGCAGCAC
The DNA here is from genome assembly GCA_026586065.1 of Dioscorea zingiberensis. Taxonomy (NCBI): domain Eukaryota; kingdom Viridiplantae; phylum Streptophyta; class Magnoliopsida; order Dioscoreales; family Dioscoreaceae; genus Dioscorea; species Dioscorea zingiberensis. The sequence goes on from CM048818.1 coordinate 14,800,038, forward strand.
TCTGTTTGAGTGTGCTGAGTTCATTCTGCCAATACAGACTTTTCACAAAAAAAAATATTCAAACTATTTTAACTTTAATTTTCAGAAATATTTAACAATTTTGAACTTTTATAAAGGTATATTAGCAAAAAAGGCATTTAGAGGAGTATATTAGAAAACATAATAATTTGTTCTAATTTCATCCATTAATTTGATACCAACAAAGATCAACTTAACCACATAGGTCTATAGGTTAAAAACAAACAAAAAAAATGATTTGTAGAGGAATACAACCAAATATCATATATATATATATATATATATATATATATATATATATATATATAGAGAGAGAGAGAGAGAGAGAGAGAGAGAGAGAGAGGTAAAATGTCCAGGCGGTGCCGCAAATGCGTACACCCACTCTAACACCCAAAACCAAACCAAAACCAAAAATAAAAAAATAAAAGCCCAACACCCCAGCCCACCCTTAGCTGAGTGTTAGAGTGGGGCGGCCGCAAATGCGGCCGGCTATATATATATATAGAATTTTATATATATATATATATATATATATATATATATATATATATATATATATATATATATATATTAAAAAAGTTTATACATCAAATGCCGCATACATAAGGCCCCATTGATTGTATCACTCCTATATATATATATATATATATATATATATATATATATATATATATATAGTTTGTTAGAGTGAGCGAGGTCAATTGCATCACAAAGATGTGATCCTACTACTTCCCATTTTGGCAACTGGAGTATGTTTGAAGGATTTCCAACCGTACAGATGGAAAGATCATCGAAAAATAAGCTAGAATATCTATTTTCATACAATATTTGGTGATCGTTTGGTCCTCCCACTTAACGGTTGAAATTCTGAACCATTAAGATTTCTATAAAATAAGAACCTTTAAGTGGAAGGGCTGCGGGGAAGACGATGAGGAGCACCTCCACATTTCTAGATCTAAAGCTTGCATCTCCTCATCAATGCTTCTTCGATCTCCAAACCCTAGATCCCACATCCACATCTCCGATTGAAATCCTAGATAAAATTAAACAAAGAAATACTGAGATTAATCTCCAAATCCTAGATCCCACATCTACATCTCCAATTGAAATCCTAAATTAAATTAAACAAAAAAATACTGATAAAACTCCAAATTCGAGAAGGTCTTCAAACAAGCAATCTTATGCCGAAAAGGAAGAGGTGGGGAAGAAGAGGTTGAGGAAGAGGAATTTTGACATCTTCATCAGCTCCTCCGCCGAGATCCTCCCATCCCCGTCCTCATCAAACACTGCAAAAGCCTCCCGGAGCTTGATCCCGGCATCACCCCCTCCAACTCCCTCCTCGTCACCTTCTCGTGTGGGAGCACCGACTTCGCACCCGACAAGGAAGCTCTTGGGATGACATCGTAGCGGCGGGAAATGGCCGGAGGATGGTGTTGGTGGCGGCGGCAAGAATGAAAGAAGAGGGTTAGGGTTAGGGCCAAATTTAAAAGAGTTTAATTATATATATTTTTTAATTATATTATATTTAGGGGGAAAGGGGGTGACTCACTTGACAGCGTGAGTAAGCATGGGTGACTCAGCAGCGTGACTGGGCATGATGACCGCCACGTCAGAGGTTTAGAACCGGCAACCGGCTCCAGGGACCGTTTTGTTACATTTTGAAAGTTGGGGGACGATTTTGTTACAAAATTAAGTTGAGGGACGAAAGTGGGATTGGCCCAAAGTTGAGGGACCATCTATGTAATTAACCCCTTCAGATTCTATTTCTAATTCTTCTTTTGTGACACTTTTATTTGTTTTAGTAGTCTTGGGTTTACATGCTTTATAATTTTTAGACTCTGATTTCAATATATCTTTGGAATTCATGGTACATCTTGATTGAAATAAATTCCAATAGGGTTTTATAGTTGTGAATTGTCAGGTTATATGTTTCTTTTTTTAATTCCTATATAATGCAAATAGGACTTAACTTCTTTTTAATTCAAATAACTATGATCGTATTCGAAGCAATTTAGGTTTTATCTGATTCCTGATTATTCTTCTCCTCCTTTTGGAATCCATTTATTTGCTTTAAGAATTTTCATGTAATGTATGCTTCATAATTTTCTAACTCTGATTATAATAGGCTTCAGATTCTAAATCTAATTCTTCTTTTGTAGCACTTCTATTTGTTTGGGTTGTCTTGGGTTTGCATTCTTTATAATTTTCTAACTCTCATTTCAATATATCTTTGGAATTCATGTTACATTTGGATTAAATTAAATTCCAATATTGCATGCACTTCTCGGTCAGCTTGATTGCGTCCTTAGACAAAGTCGGCCAGTAGTACCCCCTGCCTGAGGACTTTGTATCCAAGGGTCATTTCACCGACATGATCTCCACAAATTCCTTCGTGTGTTCCTTGGAGAGCGTATTCTGCTTCTGAAGGGTGAAGGCATCTGAGATATGGCTGAGTGTACGATCTCTTGTACAAATGTTCCCTCAGGAGGACGTATCGAGTCGACTTGAAAGTGACCTTCCGGGCCTTCGTGGGATTAGCTGGCAGAATTCCATCTCTTTCATCTCTTATTCTTGAGAAAGATCAATACTTTTATCACCCAAGGATTAGAGGTTGATTGGCGTGTCGGCAAGATCCGATGATAACGCAAGCTTCGACAAAGAATGAGCCGCCTCATTGTCTGTACAGGGGACCTTAACTATGGCAAAATGTCAGAATCTTGACGCCAACCTTGCGACAAGTGCCTTATATCTGGCCATATTTTTACCTCGGTCTTCAAACTCTCTAGTCTAGTGCCCGACCACTAGATGGGAGTCAATGTGGGCTTGCAGGTCTCGAACTTCAAGACATCGGGCTAATCGCAAACTAGCAATCAACACCTCATATTCCGCCTCATTGTTCATTGCCTTAAACCCAAAATTGAGCACGATTGAGGTCTTCCATCTGGATGGTGAGTGTAGGACAAGGCCAGCTCCAGACCTCTTCTCTATTGCTGACCCATCTGCATATAGTTTCCATAAGTCGATAGACGGGGCGTCATCTTCTGGCTTCTTGACCTCTTAAGGAGAGTAGTCCTCCAAGTCGGCGATCTCAACGATGAAGTTGGCTAAGACCTGGGCTTTCACCGTCGTCTGTGGTCTGTAGTCAATATTGTGCTCCCCGAGCTCGATAGCCCATTTCACCAGCCTTCCTGATGTTTCGGGCAGCGGCATAATTAGCTTTAAAGGTTGCTCGGTAACGATCGTGATCTTGTGTGCTTCGATATACAATCTCAAGAGTCAATATCTTGCCGATGTAATAGACGGGCCTATGTACTCCTCCCTCTTCTCAAAGGAGAACTGAAATGATTGCAAAGGCGGTTGTGGCCATATACAAATAGAGTCCTCCGTACCGAGGCTTAACTAGCAATAAAGACGAGCCAAGATACTACTTTAATTGCTTGAAGGCCTCTTCGCATTCCTCAGTCTACTCCATCCTTGGTACCTTCCGGAGTGCAAGGAAGAATGGCATATTCCTTTCCCCAATTGAGATATGAATCACCCAAGGACGGCAAACCACTCATTTTGTATCTGGACCTCTTTGATAGTCTTGGGGAAGTTCATCTCTAGAATCCCCTTGACCTTCTCTGGGTTAGCCTCAATACCGCTCTGGATGAGCATAAACCCTTGAAATTTCCTAGATCGAACCCCAAAGGCACCCTTCTCCCGGTTAAGGCACATCCCGTGGGCTCGAAATGCTTGGAAAGTCTCATGTAAATAAGCAATGTGTTGGTCTGCCCCTTTTACTCTTTATAAGGATGTCGTCTACATATGCCTCAACATTCCTCCAGAGTTGTTGTCTGAAGACTCGTGTAACAAGTCTTTGGAAAGTAGCACTTGCACTCTTTAGACCAAAAGGCATTACTTTGTAACAATATGTACCTTTGGTCGTTGTAAAGGAGGTCTTCTCCTCGTCAGATCTTGCCATCTTGACTTGATTATAGTCGAAGAAGCATCCAAGAAGTTCAACATCTCGTGACCCGAGGAAGCGTCAGTGAGTTCATCAATCAATTAGAGAGGGTAATAGTCCTTAGGGCAAGATTTATTCAAGTTGTTGAAGTCGATACATATTTACCATTTCCCTAAGGCTTTCTTTACAAGTACAACATTAGAGAGCTACTCGGGGTAACAAACTTCATTGATAAAACCTTCCCTAAGGAGCTTCTCGACTTCTTCTACCGTGGCTTGCTGACATTCTGCAGAGAAATATCGCCGCTTTTGAATCATAGTTTTAGTTGTGAGGTCTGTATTGAGACGATGCTCCATGACGCTTCAGTGCACTCTGGGCATGTCCTCGGGGATCCAGGTGAAGATATTGCTATTGCTCCACAAACATCACATTATCTCTTCTCGGGCTTCGGTCAGTAAATTGGCACCGACATGCACCATCTTCTCAGGGGAGTCCTCGCCAACGGGATCTCCACTAGGTCCTCGACCGGTGTTGGCTGCTCCATCAACTTCTCAGCTTCAAGTCGGGCTTCGATCTCTAGTGTCTCCATGGTCCTACCCTTAAGCAGGGGGACATAGCATTGACGGGCCGTAGGCTAATCTCCCCTCAGCCCTCCACACCCGCCCTCGGTTGGTAACATCATGAGTAAGTGGTATGTGGAGATGATCACCTTCAGAGCATTTAATGTTGGCCTACCCAGGATGACATTATAACTGGAGGAGCACTTGATCACCAAGAAATCGGCTACGACGGACTTCTTTCGCGGGTAACTCCCTACAGTCATAAGAAGAGAGACTGCACCCTCGGGTTATACCATGTTTCCCGAGAACCCGACCAACGGAGTTCTTACAAGTTGGAAACCTCTGGAGTTGAGGTCCGTTTGCTTGTAAGCATCCCAGAATATAACATCAACAGAGCTCCTATTGTCGATGAGGACTATTCTCACCTCAGAGTCGGCTATGATCACAGTGACGACCAGGAATCGTCACGGGGAGTGCAAATTCACCCGAGGTCTTCATATGAGAATGTGATGGAGATGCCCGCCTTGGACTTGGACTTCTTCTCGGATAGATCCCCTCGGGTCGTCATGCGGCCGTGTGACTTTCAGGCCTCCACCCTATCGCCTCCACCTGTTGGTCCTCCCGCAATAGGTGACTGTGCGGATGGTAGTCGTGCCCTGCTTCGAGGCATATAGAACTTAATCCTGTTGGTCTCACTTGAGGAATTGATCGAGGTGCCCCTTTCGGATTTGATCCTTGATCTTATCCTTGAGATGCTAACACTCCTCGGTGTCGTGACAGTATTAACGATGGAAGGAACAGTATTTGTCCTTCTGATCCGAAGGATTCTTCAACTTGGCGGGCCACGTTGAGATCCTCTGGCTCTGTACTTGCATGAGGATGTTGGCCCTAGTGTCATTGAGAGGGGAAAATTTTTGATATCTTATTGGTTCCTCTGTTATGTGTGAAGTTGGCCAAGAAGTACTTTTTTTTTTGTAGCTTTACTGCTAAAATACTCTTCTTGTAACAAGGATGGATTATGTTGATTTTGTTATAAATTCTGTTATAAATGTTGATTTTGTAACAAGCATACAATTATGTGTGTGTTGTGTGTATGTGTATGTGTTCTATTGTGTTGACTAGTGTTATAGCTTTATGTGGAATGTTGATTTTGTGTTAACTAGTTGAATGTTGATTTTTTTTTTTTGGCTAAATTATTTTTTGGGGAAATTACACTAAACCACCCTATGGTTTACCTCTATATCAATTCAGGGTTTGTGGTTTAAGTTGTAACAATTTAGTATCCTGCACTTTACTCCGTGAGCAAAAAGGTGCCAAAAACTTAACCCCGTTAATATTTACTGATGTGGCATTAAAAAATAGAAAAAATTCAAAAAAAAATAAAAAAATACTAAAAACATAGGAAAATATAGGAAAATTTCTAAAAAATTCTAAACAACAGAAAATCCCATATACTAAAAACTTCATAAATAAAATCAGGAAATTACCAAAACAAACACAAAATCTTTAAAAATCCAAAAAAAATAGAAAAACATATAAAACCCTTAGAAAATCACTTAAATTATAAATAAATAAATAATATAAAATCTTTAAACCCAAAAAATTAGAAAAAACTTCTAAAAAATTCGTAATCCAAGAAATTTCAAAAAATAAAAATAAAAATAAAATAAGCTTATAAATTGCCAAAAAAAAACCCCAAAAAACTCTTTAAAAATAAAGAAAAATATGAAAAAAAATTAAGAAATGCAAAAAATCCACAAAAAAAACAACAAAACACCCTAAAAAACTTAAAAAACCTAGAATTTTTTTTAAACAAGCGAGAAAATTCATGAAAAATCTAAAAATATTTGCCAAAAATTCCAAAAAATCCCATAATATCAAAAAAATCATCTGAAGTTTATATATAGATTTTGGGTTCTAATTATATATTTATTTTTCAATATTTTGGGATTTTTGGGAAATTTATGGAATTTTACAAATTTTTCTAGGTTGTTTTAGTTTTTTAGGGGATTTTGTGGATTTTTTTTGGGATTTTCTACACTTCTTAAAAAAATTTCAAATTTTTCATTTTTTAAAATAGTTTTGTGGTTTTTTTTTGTTTTTTGTTTTTTTGGGAACTTTCTAAGCTTATTTTATTTTTATTTTTTGGAATTTCTTGGATTACGGGTTTTTTTAGAAGTTTTTTCTAATTTTTTTGGGGTTTAAAGATTTTATTTATTTATTTATTTTTGAATTTAAGCGATTTTCTTGGGGTTTTATAAGTTTTTCTATTTTTTGGATTTTTAAAAATTGTGTGTTTTTTTTTGGTAATTTCCTTATTTTATTTATGAAGTTTTTAGTATATGGGATTTTCTGTTGTTATAATTTTTTTTGAAATTTTACTATGTTTTCCTATTTCTTTAGTATTTTTTGAATTTTTTGTTATTTTTTTCTATTTTTTAATGCTACGTCAGTAAATATTAACGGGTTAAGTTTTTGCATCTTTTTGCTCACGGAGTAAAGTGCAGGGTACCAAATTGTTACAACTTAAACCACAGATCCTGAATTGATATAGAGGTAAATCACATGGTAGTTTAGTGTAATTTTCCCTTATTTTTTTTATCTTCTCTAGTGATGTTAGAAGCTAAAATAGGTTTGTGTGGGGCTGAAAAGCACTTGGATTGGCCAAGACATCAGAATTTTATAGTACCACCTTTATGTGTATGTGTTAAGTAGTGTTACAGCTTACTATAAAGTTGTTGGCCTCAAAAAAATTATTTTGGCCTCAATTAATTTTTTTATGGTATGGAAAGTAGTTCAAAGTTAAAATAAGCTCGTGTACTGCTCCAAAGCACTTGGATTGGTCAGGATATCAGAGTTTCTGCAACAGTTTTATCGGTAAGCTGTAATTAGGTTTACAACTCACAATAAAGGTGTTGGCCTCTAAATTTTTTTTTTGGGTCTCAATTAATTTTTTTTATGATCTCTAATGTTGTTAGAATCTAAAGTAAGTTTGTGAGGCTGCAAAGCACTTGGATGGGCCAAGACATCATAGTTTCAGTACCAGCTTTATGTGTATTTGTTAAGTAGTGTTACAGCTTACTATAAAGATGTTGTCCTCAAAAAAATTATTTTGGCCTCAATTAATTTTTTTTGTGGTCTGGAAGGTAGTTCAAAGTTAAAATAAAAGACACCAGTAGAGACAATCACTGATTACAGGCCAATCAGTCTGGTAAACTGCTCGATCAAAATCATTACAAAGGTTTTGGCAAACCGACTCCAAGAGTCCATCGCCAAACTAGTAAATGAAAACCAGACTGCCTTTATCAAGGGGCGCTACATCCATGACAGCATTGTGGCCGCTGAAGAAGTCATATATGGTATGAAACGAAGGGGAGGTGTACTGATGAAGGTGGATTTTGAGAAAGCCTTTGACACTGTGGACTGGGAATTCCTCTTCGAGATGATGCAAGCAAGAGGATTCGGACCGAAATGAATAGGGTGGATTAAACTGATTCTCAAGTCATCAAAATCACGATTCCTCATTAATGAAGAACCCATGGGATACATCCGACAAAAACGGGGACTCAGACAAGGCAACCCACTATCACCGCTCCTTTTTATCCTAGCAACCGAGATATTCAAGATAATGATAAACAGAGCAACTGAGGAGCACTTATTCAGAGGCTACAACATAGGCCAGGAAGGGGACCCGCAAGTGACGACACTATTCTACGCGGACGACCTGCTAGTACTAAGCTCCGGAGAGCCGGCAGACTTTCGGACCCTAAAATTAATATTCTATCTCTTTGAGGGACTAACCGGACTCAGAATAAACTACTCAAAAAAGCGCCATAATCCCAATCGGAATCCCGCAAAATACATCTGAGGAACTAGCCTCGATAATGGAATGCCGATTATCGGAACTCCCTATAAAACACCTTGGCCTACCCCTAAATGGGAACAAGCCCAGCAGGGGTGAGTGGGCGCAACTAATCCAGAAAATCGCTAACAAACTTGGAGCCTGGAAAGGAAAATTACTGTTGAAAGAAGGAAGAATCACCCTGATAAATTCCGTCCTTTCCTCGATTCCTAACCACTGGATGGCCATGTACAAACTCCCGACTTGGGTCACACGCAAGATAGACGCCATAAGAAGAGACTTCCTGTGGCGAGGAGCAAATCCAGACTCAAAAGCCTACAAGCTCGCAAAATGGGAGAAACTTTGTAGACCTAAGGAGCTCGGTGGTTGGGGATTAACCAACTTGCAAGCATTCAACGAGGCGATGCTGAGCAAGTGGTGGTGGAGGCTACTAAAAGGTGAAACTGGGTTATGTGGCAAGATCATCCTAGGGGCGTACTTTCGCAACACACAAATCAACCCACACAAGAAACCACCAAGCAGAGCATCCTATTTCTGGAGAGGAGTCTTAGAATAAAGAGATTTGATCACTGCAAATCAAACTACCGCACCAAGGCAAGGACAAACCGTACAAATTTGGCTTGAGAACTGGCTTGACGGGAGAAGCCCCAACAGGACCTGCCCAAAAATACTAACACTAGTGAGAAAGGGAGACATCACCATCCATGAAGCCCGAGCCCAACTCCAACAAGGCGACTCATTGCTGCACCCGGGACCCCTCTCCAAGGAGGCAATGGAAATGATGCAACAAATTTAGACATACCTCAACACCAACAATGCTGATGGAGAAGACTATCGGTGATGGAGACTCACCTCAAACCAAGAGTTTAAGGTCAAATCGGCTTACAACCATAGGATGGATGGTGGAATCATAAGCAACATACCACGGTCATTTTGGAAACAGGCTTGTCCGCTCAAGGTCAAACTCTTCACCTGGTTAGCAAAGGAAGACAAGCTTCCGACGCTAGAAAAACCCGCAAAACTAAACCGAGAGGGGGATGTAACTTCAAGCTACCTATGCAACTGTGCGGAGGAAACCACTGACCACCTCTTCACCCAATGTCCCTATACGAAGGCAATCTGGGAACACTTCAGACACCTCCTCCCACAACTACAGCGTCCTGCAAAGATACAAGATCTATGGGGCGAGGCGGTAAACTCCATAACAAAGGAAGAGGAGACCCGCCCGGGATGGGACCTGCTAATTATGGCAATCACCTGGAGCATATGGTTGGAAAGGAATAGGAGATGTTTCAACGACAACATCGTGTTTTCAACGAACTGATCCGACATATAGACTTCCTTTTCCTAGCATGGTACGAGGCAACACACGCCACTAAGAAGATACCGCTACAGGCGATCCATACCATCATCATGTAGAGTCTCAACCTTACTAGGCCGGAGCAAGTGACGAGACACACCGATGCGGACTTTGAAGAAACTGAGTTGACACCACAATCATCGACACAACAAAACCCCCTGATTGTAATGCAAGATCCGGAAACGGATCAACAACTCATGACAAGTTATATGTAATTTCGCTCAACCAGGAGCACAATCTTCAATAAAAGTAGTTTATCCACCTTATCAAAATTCAAAAAAAAAAAAAAGGTTAAAATAAGCTTGTGTCATGCTCCAAAGCACTTGGATTGGCCAGAATATCAGAGTTTCTGCAACAATTTTATTGATAAGCTGTAATTAGGTTTACAGCTTACTATAAAGCTGTTGGCCTCTAATTTCTTTTTTTTATTGTGCTCAATTAATTTTTTTTTATGGTGTTGTTCGAAGCTAAAATAAGTTTGTGTGATTCTGCAAAGCACTTGGATTGGCCAAGACATCAAAGTTTCAGTACCAGCTTTATGGGTATGTGTTAACTAGAGTGTTACAACATACTATAAAGTTGTTGGCCTCAAAAAAATTATTTTGGCCTCAATTATTTTTTTTTGTTTTTTATGGTCTGGAATGTAGTTCAAAACTAAAATAAGTTTGTGTCATACTCCAAAGCACTTGTATTGGCCAGGACATCAGAGTTTCTACAACAACTTTATAGGTAAGCTGTTGGCCTCTATTTTTTTTTTTTTTTTGGCCTCAAATATTTTTTTTTATGGTCTTGAAGGTAATTCAAAACTAGAAAATGTTTTTGATATCTCCAAATATAGATTATCTTCAACCAACAAACAATCAACAACCTTACACCTTGCTTGCAAAGAAAAACCTTAATCTCAACACAATTTCTTTGAATTAGTGTCAATAGAGTTACCAGTACTACATTTTGACAGTTCCAAACATAGATCCTCTGTTATCAAAACTACATTTTGACAGCTCCAAACATATCTTATCTATTACCAATTCCATCAGGGATTGTGATCATGCAAGACAAGTGTGTTTCTTTGTCTTGATGTAAACAAATAGGATTAATAAAATGGAAAAATGGCATTCCTCCAGTATACTGCTTCAAATAAACCTTGCTTCAGAGGACCTCTCCTTCGCCACCGGGAAGTCGCAGCTCCATTGACTTATGGATCGCCGCCCCAAGGGGAAAACGGTCACAGGAGTTGAGTCGACTGGCGATGGTGCTCGAGATCTTCAAGATGGTTGCAGGAGAGGAGGTTGGTCGAGGGAGGGAGGTTAGACCTAATAACGATTAGGTTTAAAATAAAAGATGAGATGAAATTAATTTGAAGTAGTTAGTGTAAATAATGATTATATTTAAAGTTAATGATAAAGTTGTGATTAGTTTCAAGTTAACAAACAAGTTATCGATTTAATATGACAGAGGTGCCATTTTGAGATTTAGAAAAACTTTGGGGTGTTTTTTAATAAAAAAAAAAGTTGAGGTGCCGAATCGAAAAAGCAACGAAGTTCAGATGGGTAAAAAAAATTAACCCTTATTTTTACTTGCATGTATCTATTCATATTCAACACCAGATTGTTTTGGCAGCACTTTATATTTATGTTATTAGAGTAAATAGATAAATAAAAATCCTTGTCACAGTGAAAAACAATGAAATAGAATTCCACAAGAAGTAATAATTAAGTGGGTACAAGATTGCTTAAATTGATAAATATAATTTTTATCTAAAAATCTTAAATCAACCAAGCTCTAGGATGAGTTATTGATATTTATAGATCCAAACTATATATAGATTATCCCAAGAATTCAATTCTAAATTAAAAGAAAAAAGAAAAAATCAAACTTTTATAGGAAGCTCAAAACTATTGAGTTATAGCTAAACAACCTCTTATTATAATCGTTAATTTGAAAAAAATTATATAAATCAAACTCTTATTTCAATATATTTCATGTTGATTAAGTTCTCTCAGATATATATAATTTCAAGCTTTTTCAAACTTATCATGCAACAGTCCTAACTAATTCATCCTTGCGCTGCAGTTGCACCAAGGACTCCTCCGCCACCGCCACCTCCTCTCTCCGGTCGTCAGCAACCTTCCTAAGTTCCTCTATAAGATCAGTCAAGATCTGACTAGAAGAACCACCATCTCTCACAGCATTCCTGGCCATCCTCCCAAATATCTCCACCTTCTTTCTCATCTCTCCATCCGCCATCATCTCCCTCACTCCCTTCTCCACCACCTCTCTACTCACCACCCCATTCTGATCCCCTGCAACGTTGCCAATCCTCATCCCGACACCCAGCTCCTCCACCAAGAACTTAGCATTGAGACTCTGCTCAGCAATCATTGGCCATGCAAGCAATGGCTTCCCGGCGGCAATGCTCTCGAACGCCGAGTTCCACCCGCAATGACTCACAAAACCCCCAACAGCCTCATGCTGTAGAACGGCACTCTGCGATGCCCATGCGACAATCTTCCCCTTCTTTCCGATGGCTTCCGGCGGCCGGAAAGACACATCTCTTACAACCCACAAGTAGTCCCATCCGGCCATCTCCAACCCATGCGCCACCTCCTCCAACTGCTCCCTCTCTACATGAGCCTGTGTTCCGAACGACACATACACTACGGATCCCTTCGGCTTCCCGTTTAGCCAACGGAGACACTCATCATCATCATATTCATCGGTCTTATCGATGTTGTTGAGAAGAGATAATGGTCCGATGAGCCATGCACGTACGCCGGCGGGGAAGAGAGATTGGAAGCGGTGAGAATAGTCGGCTTCGAGGTCGGTGAAGCTGTTGATGATTGATCCCCAGCTGTGGTCGTCTGCTTCTGCAGCGGCCAACGTGAACTGGGTTGAAGGGATGTCGAGATCAGTGATGTGTTGTACTTCATCTGGGAGGTCGGCTAAAGATACCTTCAAATTAGAGTCAGACATGCCCGGAATGGATAATGGGTTCATTTTGAAATCAACTTTGTTGGTGTTGGTGATGATGGATTTGGTGATGAACATGGAGAAGGTGGACATGCCGTGGAAGGTGAGTCGGGGGACGTTGAAGTGTTGACATGAGGGGAGAGTCCAAGGGAGGAAGAAGTCGGAGATGAGGCAGAGAGGGATGGAGTTGGAGAGTTGGAGGGAATGGAGGAAGTGGTGGAAGTGGGGGCGGAGGAGGGAGGTGGCGGACATGAAGGCGGGGAAGAGGGAGAACGAGGGGAGGAGATCGGTGGACTCCACGCCGGAGGGGAGGAGAGGGGAGGAGGGGAAGGGGAGGAGGTAGAGGTTGACGGAGGAGGGGAGGTGGCGGCGGAGGGAGGGGGCGTTGCCGGCGGTGGTGAGGATGGTGACGTGGAGATGGTGGTGGGTGGAGAGGAAGCCGGCGAGGTGGAGGAGAGGGATGGTGTGGCCTTTGGCCATGAATGGGAACATCACTACATGATCCTTAACGCCGCCCATGCCTTCTTAATTTGGGTTTTCAGATCGATGTATCAATGCAAATTATACAATGAATGAGCCTCTTTTTATAGGCTTCTTAAAATTATATATTATAAGAATTACTAAGATCTTAAATTATAGTATCGAGTTTATTTGGTGTGTAAAATATTATTTGGTAATTACAATCAATTTAAGTTTCCATATTTGATTTTATTTATTTATGCTAAAATTTTTGTGGAGAGTAATGAAACGGACCCACCCACAAAGAGTTAAAAAATGGAGTTGTTCCTTAGGGAACCCCTATGATTTCTGATCACTATGATTTATATTTTAAATATTTCTGATTTCAACTGGCAATTAACCCACACCCACATAAGTTGCTGGATACTGTCACCTTGGATGTAGTCCTTTTTTTCTTTTTAAGATATAATTACTCAAATTATTTTAATATTTAAATTTATCTATGAAAAGACATGATGGAGCATGTGATTTGAATTTTAATTTTTTTAATTATAATTTATATTATTAATTGTCAGAAATTGACCCACCATAAAAAATAATGAACTCCTTGCTAATTTGTAAGAATAAAATTCAATTGAAAATTTCATGTACTAATAAATTTTTTTGAATAAATTATAAACTTTAAAAGAAAATTTATGTAAAAAAAAAGTAAATATCAAATTTCTTCATAGACTTGATTTATTTTTATATGTTTGAAATATTTATTATGGTTTATGTATTAAAAAAATTAAAAATTTTATATTTAAATTCGAATATGTGATATCTCTAGTACCTCTTTACACATAAATAGCAGTGAAGGCAGACATGAGACATCACATCACATGCAAAGACAAATACTTATTTGGGTGTTTGGAAAATATCTAGAAGGGACATCACTTGGACATTATATATAATCTTCATCCACGGGACTAGAAGTTTTTTTTTCTTTACAAAATATTATTAAACATACCCCTTCGTTGAATTGTTATTCTGGTATCACATTACAATTAATTTTTTTTAAAGTATATCTATATCTATATAAAAAAAAATTTGACATTTTAAAAAAATATATTTAAAAATAAAATTTTTTTACAAAAATAAATAAATCATATTTATTAAGATAAAAGTGATCTTTATCGAACCATATTACATGAACCATATTACATGAGATCTAACTCAAACCAAAATTGGGTTCATTTTACAAATCCGGTGCTAGTTTTAGGAGGCAAATAGGAGGTGTGTTTGCTTTCTTTGTTGTCGGATGTTAACCATGCTCTTTTGAGTTTACTCTTGTGGCACCTATAAAAATTCAAAAAAATAAATTTTTATTAATAAAAATAATTTTTTTGTTATTTATGAATCTTATATTTAACTTTCTAATAATCTTCAATATCAATTAATTAAATTAGAAAACATGGAAGACACAAATTGATTTTTTTAGCATTTTTTTTATTATGAGTACTCTCTTTTGCCATTAACGGGGAGATGACGTGATAGTGTGGTGGCCTCTCGTTTCTCTCTCTCTATATATATAGGGTTATGATATCATACAATGGGGCCGGCCGGATGTCCGGCTGCCCCATTATATCATATCTCTATGATAATATATAGTTTTATATATATATATATATATATATATATATATATATATATATATATATTATCATAGGAATATGATGCTATCAAATTATTAGATAAAATGAGAGAAAATCACTATGTTTTCTAATATACTCCTCTGAATGTCTTTTCGTTAAGATACTTCTATAAAAATTCAGAATTGCTTAATATTTCTGAAAAAATTAAGATAATGTAAATGTTTTTTAACCATAATTAAATTTTAACAATGATTAAAACTTAAAATTCTATACATCCCACTGCAGTTATAGGCATTGGAGTGTTTCCCCGCTTTTCGCCCCCTAACCTCGGTGACCCTCATAATAATTTCATTATGATGAATCATTTTCAGAGCTATTTGATTGTGGGGTATATAAATAATAAAAAATATTTTATAAGAGTTTGCGAATAAAGAGGGGAATCTGCCTCGCGCCGGATAATAGAACAGGGATCGAGTAGGGAGGATAGTGTTTTTTTTTCCTTGTAAATTGGTTTCCTCATTCTAATTTCTCAACTTGAAATGGCCGGCAGTCATATATTGTGACATAAAACAAGAAAATGAAAATCAACGTGTGGTCGAAGTCGTATCTAATAAGTACGTAGAATAAATGCATGCAACTTAATTAGCTTATTTTCAATGCTATCTTAGTTTATATCAACATAAACATTGCTCACCAGATGTTTGCCTTAGCTCTACTGTCCTTCATCACAGCTTTCTTTATTTGTTTATGCACTCGCTTTCCTTGTTTGTTTCTAACTGTAACGTTATGTTGGTTGAATTAAATAATCAATTTACCACCTTTTTTTTCTTTTGTTATATTAGAAGACTTGTTTTAATCATGTTTGACTACTTGTTTCTAGTGTCTGACAGGTCATGGTCATGAATCTAAAGCCCTTCATCTGTCGATGAAAGGGTAGTAACTGTGCAACTTACAAGCTGAAAAGACGAGAGATCAAGGTTTCAACTAATATCTGCCCCAACTAGTTTAATACGTATAAATCCAAATAATTATCTTTCTTTCTTTCATTTAATATAAGATTTCCACACTTTGACCATACGACTCATGTTATACAGAAATAAAACCCACCTGTTTTCATTTAATCAAAAAATATTGAACTAGATATTATATTTGACAGAGCGACATAAAGACAGAGAATCCATGTAACCGATCTCATCTAATTTGGAGGACCTAAAAAAACTTGTGCCCTTTCTCAGGAAAGGGACCTTCATGTAAAGGGTATAGGAGGCAAAGGTGTAATCACAAAGTTGCGAGAAAACCATGCGGAGGAGTGTATTAAAGGATTCGACGGCTGAGATTAAAGATCTGAAAGTGTGCTGATCACGAGGAGTTGATCCAACCATCAATCTCAATCTCTAAGGTAATAGTGCGTGTGCCCTCACCGTGCGGGTAAATCTTGTCTACTCATCTGATGGATTGTGTTAAGTTCTAAGCAAAAGGATTAATCCAAGCCACACAAAAGATCTGGTTGACCGGGATGATCCTGACCGCTCATCATGGGCTCTCGGATAAGTTACGTTCTAGGCAAATTGATTAAATCCAACTGTTCGTCGACATTAGATCTAAGCCGTTTATTTGATCCAACTGCGCGATCCGAGGCTTGAGATTGAAGATCAGTCCATTCATTTCCACCGGCGAATCTCGATAGTTCATCCGATCAGAGGCTAATCATGAAGAGACGTTGAACGTACTCTTCCTCCCTCCGCCAATGCACGCCGCCATGAGGAGCGTATCTCCTCCGTAATCACGGGGAAGGCCAAAAAAGTCAAGGAGAGGATTTGATTGCCGTGTGATCTCCCTGATCAACGGGATTGATCACGCCTGATCGCTTCGCCAAGCCCTTTAAAAGGAGAACCTCCTTCCAAACCCTAGTCCTCTGCTTCTCCTCCCTTCGCCTTCATTCTCTCTTTTTTACATGCTTTCCCGTCTCTGTCACGAAACAATCGCAAAGCGAAGGTCCGTGACACAAGAGGGTTATGAGGAGAGTCCACCGATCGGAACCATTTCAAGACACTGTCACCTCACTAGAGACCACAATGACCGAGGCGAGTTTTAGTCTCGTTCTCGTTGATCACCGGTTAAACCGCACCCTCCTAACACATTTGTGATACTCCTCCTAAGGAAAGAACTGTGGAGGTGCTGGAACTTGTAAGAACCAAAGCCGCGTCGGACCATCGTCGTACAAGGAGCGCATCTTCATCTTCTATGGTGAGAGCTCTTCCTTTGTCAATCTTTTGTTTGTTGCCATACATATCTGTAAAATAGGAAGATTTAATAGGAACGATTTAATAGTAAGATTTAATAATATAATTAAGGCCAGGCCCAACCATGATATAAAAGGAACGAAAAAGAAAGGAATAGGAGATTTGAACCCAAGACCTCTCAAGTGTAGTTGAACACCCTAACCACTAGAACAAGTAGCTTTTTAGTTAAAAAAGGGTGGGGTTCAGGCTTTTAAAAAGAAAAATGACATGGAGAAAAAGGGAAGGCCACACAATTGACTTGGGCCCAGTAGTAAATCCTGCATGTGCATCTAGAGCTTATGAGATGTTGTCGATACTGAAATAGATTTTATTATCAGGTTTCGACATAGAGACAAGAGGAATTTCTAAGTAATTCCAGACGCCGTTGATTGAGTTAAGTACACTTGCCTAGTCCTACTCTCCGGAGTATTTCTTGTCATTATTATCATGCTTAATGATTCATGATATTTTCTTGGCTTGATCTGTTGAGTTCATTCATGCTTTCCTGGTTATTTGGATTCCTGTTGAGCATGTTTGATTGTTTTCGGGATGTTGGTATCCCTAATTTATTGTTAGTTTTCCGCCCAGATCAGTGGAGCGTGGGGGCTCCGTTTGGGGAACATTCAAGGACGGGACACCCTAGTGTTTCGGCTTGCCATGCCAGAGGGATGATACTTTGGTTGTCCTGCCCGTCAGTGGGGATGATTCGCTGGCTGTGTCGACACGTATGAGAGGTGGCGCTACCGATATACGACATAAGGGCCGTACGACCGGAGGGTCGAGTTTCAGCGGTTGCTAATGATGCTAGCCGGGGGAGACGTTTTGCCGAGCTTTCTTTGGAATTCTTCTCAGAGTTTAAGAGCTGCTGAGATTAGGAGTCATTACCACTGTGATGTTTGTGGTAGACTCCTAGAGTTAGAGTATGTGGGGCGAGTTCCCACTGTTTTATTTGTGGCTATTGATCACTTTATTGTTATTTATGATGATTTTATGATCCCCGCAGGGGTACTTACTGGGATTTCCATTCGAAAGCTCACGCATTTGTTTCCTTTCTCTTTCAGATCCTGAGGGGTAGGTGACTCGAGCTTAGGAGCCGCATAGGGACGGTATCTTGCAGAGGTCCAAGGACTTCTTTTATTTTTTTTTTCTTTGTGTGAGAGACATCTGTTATAGGACCCTTATAGGGCTTGGTATTTTATAGGGCTTCTGGACCCTTATGATTTTCATTCCTCTGAGACTCTGTTATCATTATTTGATGTTATTTGAGATTTTATTATTTTATTATCTGCTTTTGATTATACAGGCCTTATATCCGAGTGAGGTGCGCCTTACTTGGATACGTCCGGTCTTCTCACGTGCCGAGGTCCTGAAATCCGGGTTGGGGCGTGACATCAACAACCTCAATATGAAATGCCTATAAGGAGATCCACAAGAGAGAGGAGGAAGGCAATATCTGATGACTATGTTGTCTATCTCAATGAACATAAATTTGACTTGGGTTGGAAAAGGATCCAACCTCATTTAGTGAAGCTCAATCATGTTCAAACGCTAAGAAATGGATTGAAGCCATGGAAGAAGAGTTAAAATCTATGGATGATAATGGTGTTTGGGATCTTGTTGAGTTACCACGAGAGGTGAAACCGATTGGTTGCAAATGGATTTACAAAACCAAACAAGATTCAAATGGCAATATCGAAAGATATAAAACATGCCTAGTCACCAAAGGCTTTACTCAAAAAGAAGGGATTGATTTTTAAGAAACTTTCTCGCGGTTTTGATGAAAGATTCTTTTAGAATTATCACGGCACTTGTAGCTCATTATGACTTAGAGTTACATCAAATAGACGTTAAGACAACTTTTCTCAATGGAGACATTAATTAAACAATTTATATGGTGCAACCGGAGAATATTGAGTCCAAGGACTCAAAGCACCTTGTATGCAAACTGAAAAAGTCCATCTATGGCTTAAAGCAGGCATCCTGCCAATGGTATCGAAAATCTAATCAGGTGATAACCTCTTTTTGTTTTAAGGAAAATACCGTTGATCTGTGTATTTATCTCAAGGTTAGTGGGAGCAAATTTATTATCTTGGTGCTATATGTAGATGATTTTCTACTAGCGAGCAGTGATATAGGCCTATTGTATGATACCAAGAAATTTCTATCAAGTAAATTTGAGACGACAGATCTTGGTAACGCATCTTTTGTTCTGGGTACACAGATAGATCGAGATCGTACTAAAGTTATACTTGGACTATCTCAAAAGGGCTATATTGATAAGGTGCTCAACCGTTTTGGCATCTGAGGGTATGCTTTGGAGATACACCTGTTTCCAAGGGTGACAAATTCAGTATGCTCCAATGTCCAAGGATGGACCTAGAGAAAAAGGAAATGGAAAAGATCCCATATGTATTCGCAGTTGGGAGTCTTATATATGCACAAGTGTGTACTCGTCTGGATATAGCGTACATAGTAGGAATGTTAGGTAGATATTTGAGCAATCCGGGTATGGTTAATTAGAAAGCAGTTAAATGGGTCATGAGATACTTACAACGAATGAAGGACTACATGCTCACATTTCGGAGGTAAGATCATTTAGAGATCGTGGAGTACTCCGATTCAGATTTTGCTGGACGCATTGATAGTAGGAGATCCACTTCAAGCTATATCTTTATGATAACTGGAGGAGCAATTTCATGGAAAAGTATCAAACAGACACTTGTTGCTTCCTTCACCATGGAGGCAGAATTTATAGCCTGCTATGAAGCATCAAATCAAGGAATATGGCTGCGAAATTTTATCACCGGACTACAAGTGGTTGATGGAATTGATAAGCCACTTAGAATAAATTGTGATAACAAGGCCGCTGAGTTGTATTCCAAGAACAATAGGAGTCCGTCAAAATCGAAACATATTGACATCAAGTATCTTGTTGTGAAGGAAAGAGTTCAAAGTCTTCAGGTGTCAATAGAGCACATAAGTACAAACTCCAATATTACGGATCCCGGCCCTCACCAAAGGTTTGCTACCTAAGGTGTTTCATGAGCATGTTGCTCACATGGGTGTAGTTAGTCTTGATGACATATCTATATATAGTGGGAGCTTGTTTTGGTTTGTTGCTCATGACATGATTTATATTTATATTTTGTTTATGTTCTGTACAGACTTCAGTTTTGTGATATTAATGAAATTCATGTTTGATTGAATACTCTGAAACTAAAGATTATAACTTTCTATCGTGGTTGACATCAGGTATTAGAAAGTTAGACTCTCGGAGTTATAAAGTAGGACCAGTTGAAAATAGGCATGACCTGGATCACATTACATGCAATTTCCATGCTATACATCCATACTTGATCTATGTCATTACTTATGTTGATATTGTGACCATTGATAGGTTTAGTCACAGATTTATGTGACGAAAGCCTCTTTGATTCTATATTAACATGATTGACGGATCAGATTGTTTAGGATATTTCAAAGTTGAGATAACAACATTCGTGCACACTAAAGTTTACATCTTATACAATCTTAGGAAACATATGTAGTCCAAGTGAGAGATTGTTAGCAATTTCATTAATGTGGACTCATATGTTTATCTTATCAATTGTATATGAAAGGTTATCAAATTAATTAATGTGCCCTATTTAATAGTGATCCATTGAGGAATATTTTAAAAGGGCTCAAAGAAATATCAATTTAGATAAAGTATGGGTTTAAACAATGTGTGGAAACTCTTATCAGTAATTAATTATTTATGATGGGCTAATGGTTAATTACTAAAGTATTTTTTATGATTAATAAATAGTTTTGTGGTCCCAAAACCAGAAAGATATCATTTTGTTTTCTTTCCCATCTAAGAAACGGCTTCACAGTGATCTCTCGTGGTTTTAAAGACCCAGACCCGTTGAATTAATTATCTCCCTTTCTGTTTTTGCAATGGATTCAAGTATGTCTTATTCATCTTCTCTAATTTCTTCTTCAATGATCTTGGAGAGATACTCTTTGCATGACATAGAAGTCTATTGGATTAATACATGATTGACATGCTAGGAGATCTTGTTTTTATTTTCTATCATGTTCAAGAAAATATCATTTTCAGAGAGGTATCTGGCTCTCGACCGGATAATAGAATAGGGAATAGGGATGATAGTTTTTTTCCTTGTAAATTTCTTTCTTGAATCTATTCTCTCAGCTACAAATACAAGGAAACTAAATTTATATTTCAATTTAGTTAAACTTAGAGAAAAAAAATTATAAAAAAGAATGTTTATCATAAAGAAAGGAAATGGCTGGCAGTCATATTTTATGAGTGCCAATCCCGTGGCTGGTTCTTGTGACTTAAAACAAGAAAATCAACGTGTGGGTGAAGTTATATCTAAGTAGAATAAATGCATGCAACTTAGCTTCACTACAAAAAGTGTTATATTTACTTACGCTAATATAAGCGTGAGTAAACGTATCAATAAGCATGAGTATAGATCAAAATATTTGTACTCACGGAAGAAAATCTTAAGCGGTGCTAAAAATGCTATGACTAAAGGGTGCGATGGTATAACCATACTGTGACGGAAAAATTCCGTGAGAGTAGATTTTTAGGTTTTACTCACGCTTGTACATGCTTGAGTAAAAGTAGTGATTATTATTTTTATTTTACTTTTAATTATTCACAAATATTAATATCCTTGAGTAAAAATAGTGATTATCATTTTTATTTTTACTTTTTTACTTTTTACTCATGGATATTATGTGTGAGCTGTAAAAGTAGAAATTATTATTTTTTCTTTATTTTTACTCATAGATATTATGCATGAGTAAAAACAAATATTATATGTTTTATTCAATATACTGAGATACATTATTTGATCCTGAAATATACATAAAAACTCAACTTTATATATGAAATATCATATCCAATAGTTGCTCAAAGAATGCAACACCAAAGAGAAAAACAACTTCATTCAAAACCCCACCTCCAAATTAAATAGCAAAAATATTTTAACATACTTAAGAAAATCCCAAACTAAAACATAGTTATTCATCTATAAAAAAAGCTTAGAAGAAAGTTTGCAAAAAAGAATTTGAATGTTGGAGAGATTGGAGAAGGATGGACAAATTCCTCAAAATAGTTGACTCCTAATGCAGCAAATTAGAAGCCTTGCATAGAGGGAGTGCAACCAGTAAGCTGACGAACAGAGTCATCATACTGTGAGATCGATCTCCACTTCTCAAAGCAGCAGTAGAAGGGCTAAATACAATGGCAGAAAAAGAAAAATTATAAGAAGCTAAATTAACAATATGACACACTAACTCTTGTTATTCAAAACAAGAAAAAAGAATTCACCTTGGTTTTGGTCTTGTGGTCAATCGAAAGTTAAATGGGAACAATGGATCATAGTGAGGATCACCAACATTACTCTACATACATAAGAAATGAGCATGTCACTATGTATACCCAAAGGAAAAATACAATGAATACTAAATATGTTGATAGGGAGGAATTGGGACGGACACATGGCCTCAATCCAGGCTTACACGTGTAAGGATCCAAAGCATAGATCCGATAGGTTCTAATCCGAAGTCATCCACCCTGTTAATGGTAAGAAAGCAGGCCAGGTCAATAACAAAAGGGAGATCACGACAAAGATCAGGGCGGAAGGATAGGGCAGAGATTGGGGACGCAGATCTTGGAGTTGATAGGATCGAAGCCCGATAATGGTTCGACAGACAAAGATAAAAGGAGAGGGAGACGAGAGACAAGGTACGCCACTTTTTAAGAGAAACTTATCATTGCAATCTCAACCTTTCTCTGAACACGATTGCCTCCACTAACTTGAGCGTCGGAGCACCCTAGGGCTACAGGGTCACTCCAAGCTACTGTCTTTTGTTTCAGTGCAGGTTGCCGTGAACATCCTCGGTGGTCGTCGCGATCCCATCTTAAACAAATTCAACCGTTGATTGAAAAGCATGTTCTGATCTTAAGAAAGAACCAGTTTAAACGTCAACATATGTAAATCTATAATTTTTGTGATGGGATGATAGTTTTCTATTGTATAGATTGTTGTTTCCGTACCCATGCATAAGTGTAGTTATGGTCGGCACAAAACTGCATAAATAAAATAAGTTTAGAGGAGAAAAAAATCTCAACAAAAGACATATATTACGCTAAATGAAGCTATCTTACACGACAACTGCAAGCAATCGCTTCCGCTTATTATTCATTGAATCAAGAGGCTTTCCCACAAAAGAATTCTTTTGTTTGATATCATAGTTTATATCAACGTAAACATTGCTCACCAAATGTTTGCCTCAACCCTATTGTCGTCATTAAAAAGTTTCTTTATTTGTTTATGCACGAGCTTTCCTTGTTTGTTTCTAACTGTAACTTTATGTTAGTTGAATTAAATAATCTACCACCTTCCTTTTTTATATTACAAGACTTGTTTCAAAGATGTTTAACTTTTGTTTTGTAGTGTTTTGAAAGCTGAAAGTCATCCGGCCTGATTTTAGAGCCGCGGTTCACCAATGCATTTTTTTCTCTTATATCTAAATATTAAAAATATATAAAATCATAAAAAAAATCTCTACTAAAAATTGTCTAATATTTGATATTATATTTCCTTCTATTTTTAATAACAAATTGAATCAATCAAAACCAGAATCAAACTAAGAGAGGAGTTAAAACATGAAAATCTACATTGATGAACCGGAGACTCTCCCTGATTACGGAATCGCATCGATATGACTTCTTGATAGCTTGTGGTGAAAATATTTTATGGTGAAGTCCTTCATCTATCGGTGAAAGAATTATTGTATAACGTACAAACTGATAAGACAAAGAGGCCAAGATTTTAACTAATATCAATCCCAACTTGTGTAATAGGTACAAATCCAAATAATTAATCTTCTTTCTTTCATTTAATATTAAATATCCATACTCTTGCCATGTACAACCCATATTATACGGAAATAAAAACCCAACATGTTTTCATTTAATTCTTCTCAAATTAACCCACGTTACCGTAAAACTAATCACATCCCATTTAAAATCAGGTGTTCGGATTGAAAGTGGTGAGAAAGTTAACAAGGAAAAATATGATTTTTTTTTTCTTTTAATTATTTATTTATCATTGATTGAGAAAAGAGGTACTAGTTCTATTTATGTTATACTTCTTTCTTTTAACATAAATTTATTTTAATTTTTTATCACCGAAATAATGGATTGCACATTGATATAAGAGAAATTTATTTTCACCCGCTTCAATATGCTATGAATTCAGTAAAAATAAATAAATGAGAAGTGTAATTTTTTTTATAATATCCAACTAACATCGGTGTGTAAGTGGAACTTCCTCTCATCTTGGATCCGGATCATATATCTTTATTTTTCATCTTTTGTATTTAATTGTTTTGATGCTTGACCAGGTGATTTTAAAATCCGAGGTCAAAAGAACTTTTGCCATCCAAGTTTTGCCCTCATTGAATGCACATGTAACCAAAGCTACGTTCGATAGAGAAAAAGCGAGTTAGGTTCAATGATAATGAGGCAGTTGTGGCTTTTGGCTGGATTTTAAAATCGATAGCCCAATTGAAAGCGAGGGAAATATAAAGAGGGAAAAAATAAGGAGAGGATCGGCATCCTCCCATCCTTTACTTCGTATGCAATTAACTCCCCTGAGCCTGGGATTCAGGGTTGGAAATGTAATTTAAGAAAAAATAAATAAATAAATAGATAAATGATATCTTGTTGAAGGGAAATGTAAATTTTAACACTATATAATGCAGTCCGTGAAGACAGGCAAAACACCCGGTTCTAATCCTAAGAAACAAAAGATCGATCACCGGTAATGACTATCTCCACTGCCAGCGCAGCAGCCATTAACGAAGGGAAGAAGGAGCATATCCTCATCTTCCCATTCATGGCACATGGCCACACTATCCCCCTCCTATATCTTGCCGCTGAGCTCTCCACCCGCAACCTCCAAGTCACCGTCATCACCACCCCAGGCAACGCCACCTCTCTCCGCCACCAACTCCCCTCCTCCGTCCACCTCTACCTCTTCCCCTTCCCACAATCCCCTCTCCTCCCAACCGGCGTCGAGTCCACCGATCTCCTCCCCACTTTTGACCTTCACTCCGCCCTCCACTCCGCCTTCATCGCCGCCACCGCTCTCCTCCGTCCTAACTTCCACCACCTCCTCCTCGACCTCCACAGCCGCAATTCCCTACCTCTCTGTGTCATCTCCGACTTCTTCCTCCCTTGGACTCTTGACGTCTGCCGTCTCTTCTCCGTCCCCCGTATCGTCTTTCATGGCATGTCCGCCTTCTCCTTGTATCTCACCAAAGCCATTTGTCTCCACCAACCACAAAAGCTCGCCGGCATCGTCTCCGACGAAGAACCCTTCATAGTCCCAGGCGCTCCACTTGACTTCCGTATCACCTTATCCGATGTTCCTAAGGATTTACATGATCTCAGTGATTCACCAGACCCGGAGATGCAGTTCCTCATCGAGGCCGGCTACTCGGATGTAAACAGCTGGGGAGTCATTGTCAACAGCTTCGCCGCGCTCGACGGGGGCTGGCACAAACCACTCGAGTCCATGTACGTCGCTGGTGCACGTTCATGGCTTGTGGGTCCTCTCTCCCTCCATAGTGAAGCTTCGCTACCATGCATTAATGGCGGTGATGAGTGTCTCCGATGGCTAAACGGGAAGCCAAAGGGATCCGTAGTTTATGTGTCGTTCGGAACACAGGCTCATGTAGAGAGGGAGCAGCTGGAGGAGCTGGCGCATGGGTTGGAGATGGCCGGATGGGACTACTTGTGGGTTGTCAGAGATGAGTCTTTCCGGCCGCCGGAGGCCGCCGGAAAGAAGGGGAAGATCGTCGCATGGGCATCGCAGAGTGCCGTTCTGCAGCATGAGGCTGTTGGGGGTTTTGTGAGTCATTGCGGGTGGAACTCGGCGTTGGAGAGCATTGCGGCCGGGAAGCCATTGCTTGCATGGCCTCTGTTTGCGGATCAGACGCTTAATGCTAAGTTGTTGGTGGAGGAGCTGGGTGTCGGGATGAGGATTGGCAAGGCTGGGGAGAATGGGGTGGTGGGAAGAGAAGTGGTTGAGAAGGGAGTGAGGGAGATGATGGCTGATGGAGAGATGAGGGAGAAGATGGAGATGTTTGGGAGGATGGCCAGGAATGCTGTGAGAGATTCTAGTCAGACGTTGACTGAGCTTATCGAGGAACTTCGTGGTGTTCAGGCGCGCAAAGATATCGGCGCCGGTGATGGCCGGGGGGAGATGAAGGAGGAGAAGGTACTGGTGCAAATGGGGTGGCAAGATGGGGTGAAGATTGCTTGATTAGTAAACTCTTTGGACTTCACCCCCTGCAAGTGTTTTCACCTTGGCATCATCGCGCTTGTTTAGATTTACGGTTTGTTTTCATTAACTACTGTATTAACAGTTGCAAATTAGATGATTGATGAAACTATTAAATACACCAGTACGTGTTGATCGAGTAGTTAGCATGTGTGCACATGCATGTCTGATCATGTTACCTATGTTGATGAAGAGAGATATAATTAAAGACGAGTTTCTAAAATGCATGCCATTTACGTGGACATAAAGCAATTACTTGAGGAACAGGGCAAGAAACCCTCACACGCCAGAATGCTAATGCATCTGGATTTTTTTTAATTTTTTTTAATTTTTTAATTTTTTTTTTTCTTTTTTGTGACAAAGATGACAATCGTCTCTTTAAAATCACGAGTAGACAACAAGACACCCGTGTGTATGTGAACTCACCTTGTAGTTGTGGAGTTCGAACTCGGGATTATCTCAACCAACAAAATCTTAAACAAGGAATCCGGTACTAATAGGCCAAGAGACTGTTGCAATGAAAATTCACTGTATGAAATTCTGACAGGCAAAAATGTATTTTTGGTCCCTATATTATGGTATTTTGTTCATTTTGGTCCCTGTACTATGAAAATGTTCAATACGACCCCTGTACTTTCAGAGTTTTAGCAATTACGGTCCCTAGGGATGACGTGGCAGCCAGCTGGTATACGGGTTGAATACATGAATATTTTAATATGACGTGGCGGCTGATGTGGCATGCTGATGTGGCTAAAATTAAAAAAATTTCAATGTGTTAAATACTTATTGTTGATGTGGCAGCTGACGTGGCCTGCCATGTCATCATGCTGACATGGCATACTGATGTGGCATGCCACGCTGAAAAAAAATTTAAAAATCAGAAGAAAAAAAATCAGAAAAAAATAGGGAAAAAAATCAGTAAAATCAAAAAAATCAGAAGAAAAAAATTAGAAAAAAATAAGGGAAAATCAGGGAAAAAACTCTTGCATTTTTTACACAGGATTTTACCCAATTGCTTAATAATGTCACAAGGCTTGCATTTTGCTTAAATAATCATAGTCTTTACTATGTGTGGTTAATAATGTGACAAAAATTAATATTATTATTAAAAAATAGTGTCATGAGACCACCTTACAAAATCAATTTCTCTTAAAAAAATATTGATTATTTTAAATTAGGAATAAAATCCTATGTAAAAATGCAAGAGTTTTTTCCCTGATTTTTTTCTTATTTTTTTGATTTTTTTTCTTCTGATTTTTTCCTACTTTTCTTACTTTTTCTGATTTTTTTTTTCACATGACATGTCACGTCAGCATGATAACATGACATGCCATATCAGCTATCACATCAGCAAAATGTACTTAACATATCAAATATTTTAATTTTTGCCATGTATCGGCCACGCCACCGGTATACGTCGTATTAAAATATTAAGTATGACCCGTGATGCCAAATTCTACCGCCATGTTAAATTTGGGACCGTAATTATCAAAACTGGCCGTATTGAACATTTTTATAATACAGGATTAAAATGAACAAAATATCATAATACAGGGGCCAAAAATACATTTTTGCCTGATTATAAGGGTCTGATTGTTCCTTATTTCTAAAGTTTCCGGTGGGGTTGTCCAAGAGCATTCAAAAGGTAAGCTCTTCATGTGGTGCCCTTTATTTTTGGGTGAGTTTGAAGGCAAGTTGTAGTAGTCCAAGAATCCAACTAAAATGCAGCTACTTATGGATGTATTTCAAAGTTCAAACCAAATATTTGGAACAAATTTATATATAAAATATTTATAGTCGGAATTCAAATAGGAAATATTATTCTCTTATAACATTTATTATGTACATGAAGATTTGACCACTCATTTCGATTTGATGTTATGGAATAACCTGGAATAAACCAATTTAATTTATAAATAATAATTGTTAACTATTTAATACTTTAATACTAATTGAAATAATATGAATTCAATTTAAATAATTTATAATTAGTATTAATAAAATCAAAATTTAATTTGCAAATTTTAACTTTAAAACCTTAACTGGCCAAAAATATAATTCGCAAAAGAGGGACTTTAAAAATAAAATAAATTGATAATCTTGCCCATCATGTTATGCAAAAATTTCAAAAACAACCTTACATCTAAGCTTTATTAAAAAGGAGTAGAGCGACCACAACAATGATAAGGGCCAGTTTAGTTAACCGAAGTGGAGGATACGAAGTCGGAAGTGGGCCACTTTGGCCCACTTCTGTGTGTTTGTTTCATGGTAGTGGGCGTCGAAGTCGGAAGTGGGACTTTGAAATCGTCCCACTTCCGGCCTCTGACTTCTAAAATAAAAAAGACAAAGTGGGCCTTTGGTCTTTTTTCACTACCCGACTGAAGTCCCACTTCGGGCACCAACCTCCATGTGGCTTCCTTAATGGCACCGCTCCTCGTTTCTCACGTCTTCTCCCCAAATCGCATGTTCTTCCTCTCCTAACCGTCTCTCTCTCCCTAGCCTCTGGTTCTCGCCCACTTGTCTTATTCTCTTCTCTATTCTAGGTTGGTTTTAGGGTTTGGTTGTTCATCGCCTCTGGTTCCATGGCTCTTGGAGGGTTTCTACCTCCATAAGGTTGATGTTATAAATATGTAATATTATTATCATATCTCACAACATAATGTTGTTGTAAACTAGTGGTTAGAATTCCATAGTGTGGCCTCATATTGGGAGATCTTTTTATTTATTTGAACTTAATTCCAATATCATAAAATTTTTTTTATTGTGATTTCTATGATTTTTTTTACATACATTCCTCCAATAAAGCATAGATGGAATTAGACTTATACCTAAAGATTTTAAAAAGAAATTATTATTTTTTAAGTAGAGGAATTAGTATAAACAAGTAATCTTATGTTTAAATTAATACAATTTTTTAAATATTTATATTTAAAAAAAAAAAAATTGAAGTCAACAACCCCTTCCTTTTGCTTCTAGTTCCGCCACTATCAATAGGGTCTTATGGTTGTGAATTGTCAGGTCATATGTTTCTCTTTTAAATTCCTATATAATGCTTATAGGACTTAACTGCTTTTTAATTTAAATAACTATGATGGTATTTGAAGCATTTGAGGTTTTATCTGATCCCCGACTTTGCTTCTCCTCCTTTTGGAATCCATTTATTTGCTTTACCAATTTTCATGTAATGCATTCTTCATAATTTTTAGACTCTAATTACAATAGGCTTCAGATTCTGCTTCTAATTCTTCTTTTGTAACACTTTTATTTGTTTTGGTTGTCTTAGGTTTGCAAGCTTTATAATTTTCTAACTCTGATTTCAATATATATTTGGAATTCATTTTATATATGGATTGAATTAAATTCCAATATTGCATGCACTTCTCGATCAGCTTGATCGCGTCCTTAGACAAAGTCAGTTAGTAGTACCCCTGCCTGAGGATTTTGTATCCAAGAGCCACTCCACTGACATGATCTCCACAAATTCCTTCATGTGTTTCTTAGAGAGCATATTCTTCTTTTGAAGGGCAAAGGGATCTGAGATATGGCCGAGTGTACAAATGTTCCCTCAGGAGGACATATTGAGCCGACTTGAAAGTGACATTCCGGGCCTCCTTGGGATCAACTGGCAGAATTCCATTTCCTGCATCTCTTGTTATTGAGAAAGATCAATACTTTTATCACTCACGTATTGGAGGCCGATAGGGGTGTCGGTAAGATCCGATGATGACACAAGCTTCGAGAAAGTATGAGCCACATCATTGTTTGTATAGGGGACCCTTACTATGGAAAAATGTCAAAATCCTGACGCCAACCTTGCGACAAATGCCTTGTCACTAGCTATATTTTCACCTCCGGCTTCAAACTCTCCACGCTAGTGCCCGATACTAGCTAAGAGTCAGTGTGGGCTTGTAGGTCTTGAGCTTCGTGATCTCGGGGTAATCACAGACCGAAAATCAACGCCTCGTATTCAACCTCATTGTTCATTGCCTTGAACCAGAAACTAAGCGCAGTTGAGGTCTTCCATAATGATGGTAAGTGTAGGAAAAGGCCAGCTCTAGACCCCTTCTCTGTTGTCAACCCATCTGCGTATAGTTTCCATAAGTCAGTAGATAGGGAGTCATCTTCCGGCTTCTTGAACTCTTAAGGAGCGTGGTCCTCCTAGTCGGCCATCTCGAACGATGAAGTTGGCTAAGACCTGGGCTTTCACCACCGTCGGAGGTCTGTAGTCAATATCGTGCTCCCCGAGCTCGATAAACTATTTCACAAGTCTTCGTAATGTCTCAGACCGCTGTAGAATTTGCTTTAAAGGTTGGTTGATGATGACCGTGATTTTGTATGCTTCGAAATACAATCTCAAGCGTAGAGCTGAAATAACGAGATCATAGGCCAGCTTCTCGACGGGTATGTATCTGGACACGGAGTCGGTGAGCATCTTATTGGTGTAATAGATGGGCCTATGTACTGTTCCCTCTCCTTGAAAGAGCATTGAACTGATTGCAAAGGAGGTAGCCGCTAGATATAAATAGAGTTCATCTCTGTGCAGAGGCTTAACCAGTAGTAAAGACGAGCCAAGATACTTCTTTAATTGCTTTAAGGTCTCTTCGTATTCCTCTGTCCACTCTATCCTTAGTACCTTCCGGAGTGCACGAAAGAATAGCAGATTTCTTTCCCCCAATCGAGATATGAATCGCCCAAGGGCTGCTAACCACCCGTTTAGTATTTGGACCTTTGTGATATTCTTGGGGGAGTTCATCTCCAAAATCACCTTGACCTTCTCAGGGTTAGCCTCAATACCTTGGTTGGTGAGCATAAACCTTAGAAATTTCGCCGATCGAACCCCAAATTCACACTTCTCGAGGTTAAAGGCGAAGAGGATCTAGGTAGGGCTCAGAGCGGCTTGGAAAGTCTCACAGCCAAATAAATCAGCAATGTGTTGGTCCGCCATTTTACTGTTTACAAGGATGTCGTTCACATATGCATAACATTCCTCCCAAAGTAACACCTGTATTCTTTAGACCAAAAGACATTACTTTGTAATAATACGTACCTCTGGTCGTGGTAAAGGAGGTCTTCTCCTTGTCAAATCTTGCCATCTTGACTTGATTATGCCCGGAGAAGACATCCAAGAAGCTCAATATCTCATGACCCGAGGTGGCGTCGATAAGTTCATCAATCAAGGAGAGAGGGTACTATTCCTTAGGGCAAGCTTTATTTAAGTCGATGAAATCGATACACATTTGTCATTTCCTTGGGGCTTTCCTTACAAGTACAACATTAGAGAGTCATTCGAGGTAACGTACTTCTCTGATAAAACCTGCCCTAAGGAGCTTCTCGACTTCTTCCTCTGCATCTTGCTGACATTCTGAAGAGAAATGTCGCCGTTTTTGAATCATAGGCTTGGTTGTGGGGTCTGTATTGAGACGATACTCCATGACACTTCAGTCCACTCTAGGTATGTCCTTGGGTATCCAGGTAAAGATATTGTTATTGCTCCGCAAATAGCACATCATCTCTTCTCAGGCTTCGGCCAACAAATCGAAGCTGACATGCACCGTCTTCTTGGGGGAGTCCTCAGCCAATGAGATCTCCACTAGGTCCAAGACCGGTGTTGGCCGCTCCATCAACTTCTCAGCTTCAAGTTGAGCTTCGATCGCCAGTGTCTCCATGGTCCTGTCCTTAATTAAGTAGGGCGACATAGCATTGACGGGCTGTAGGCTAATCTCCCCTAAACCCTCAACATCCGCCCTCGGTTGGTAACATCATGAGTAAGTGTTATGTGGAGATGATTGCCTTCATAGCATTTAATGCCGGCCTGCCCAGGATGACATTATAACTGGAGAAGCACCTGATCACCAAGAAGTCGGCTACGACGGTCTTCTGGCGCTGGTAACTCCCTACAGTCACAAGAAGCGAGACTACACACTCGGGGTATACCGCATTTCCCGAGAACTCTACCAACGGTATAAGAACCACACAAATTGTGGATTTAATAAATTATGAAATTACACTCTTAATTATGTTGGAAGGATTTTTTAAAGTTTGTGAGAGGTTAAATCACAAAGAGTGTGCATGAGATAGACTAAACCCCAGTGAAGGTTTTAATACAAAAAGGCATAATTAAAAAGACATGAATTATTGCAAACAAGAGTATTGGTTTGTATATTTATTAGATAGTGGGGGGTTAAAGTGAAAAGAGAGACTCTCACATGATGGAACAGGTAAAAGGTTGGTACAATAATTTGGTAAGAGTCTGAGGGTGCTTTATCAAAAAATCCACCCAACTCATGCTAACTATTAAGTCGGTGCCCTCTATCATGCCTTATGAGGCACTTGCCTTGCCCCTACCCAACACCTATATTACACCCCAAAACCCTACCCATCGCACCTTAAATTGTATGGGGTTGCACCCCAAGGCAACTTGCCTTGGGCTACAACCCCAAGGTATCTTAGAATTAACCCTATTAAGTCGTGTGCTGATATTTTATCACCATTATTAGAATCGGATGGGCTTATTTGTAAAGCTAGTATTAATAAAATCTAATTAGAGAAGGACTAGCCTGTCAAGTAAGAAACGTTTTGGGTATTTGGATAAATATCCACGTGATCCATGCATAAGTTTAAATCATGCATTGGATAAGGACGAGGGATTTAAAGAGACAAAACCATGTTGGATATTTTCAATAATTATGTGTTTTTCTATGTTTTTCTTTGAGAATTAAATTGACTAATAGACTTAGTGTGATTAAGTAATGGGTCAGCTGGGTTGGAGCCATGGGTGGGTTCTGGCCCACTCTAATCTATAACTAGCTTTGGACTAGGCCAGACCCAATTATGAGAGTTACAAACTACAATAAGAGGTTGGCATTAGTGATAATGAACCTAAGGAAGGTTAATCATGGGCCTGGTGAGTAAGTCTTGGGCTCTCAACCTAGTTGAATCTAATTGAGATATATAGTAGAGTTCAAACATAGTTAACAATCAACAAGAGATGGTTATGTTTGTGGCAACATACTGATATAGGTCATATTATCAGATACCGACTTGGAGCGTAGAGGCACGTTGGGAGGGACATAGATCGATCGAGTAGATCTCTGATAGAGGTAAGTACTCTTGCCTAGTTCCTACTTTGTGATTAAGAGTTTATTGGATTTGATGTTATCATGTTTTGGTATGTTGTTGCCTTGCTTACATACACACATATTTGCTTTCATGCTTCGTTGGATTTCTGTTTCCATGATTGTGCATGCATGTTGATGTGTTGACATTCATTTATGTATGTTGTGCTGCTGAGTATGCCTATCTGTTGAACGACACGTGGCCGTGGAAACACGAGAGCTTTTGCACTAGCCGGATAGGTACATAACAATTGTTCTTGTGAATTCTTCAGCCCGATATAGTGGAGCAAGGCTCTTGTAGAGCGTTTAGAGCTATGGATACCCTAGCTTCTGATGGTTGCATGCCAGGGGGAGGAAACTCTGGCCGTCCAACCTGTTAGTGGGACGATACGTTGTCCTTGTCGACACATACAAGAGGTGGATTTACCGACTTCCAACCGGATGATTGTTCCCAGCTGAGGCTAATGTTGCTGACCGGGGGATATTTGAGTGTCTTCTTTGGATCACTCTTTCAGAGCTTGAGGTTGTAATTGTGGTTAGGAGTCCCTACCGTTGATAATCCCTTGGGGTAGGTTTGAGACTCCAATTGTTGGATGATGTGGGGCGTAGTTCCTGCTTGTTTGATTGAGTTATATTGATTTTTTGCTTTGCTTGTTATTGGCTTATCTTATTGCTTATTTCATGACATTCTTGTGTCCCCTGCGGGGATGCTTATTGAGCTTTCCCTTCAAAAGCTCATCCAGTTGTTCTCACTCTTTTTAGATCATGAGGAGTAGATGACTCGGACTTAGGAGCGACATGTGGGTGGGAGATCATTTGCTGAGATTTGTGAACCTCTTATTTTATTGTGAGTGAGAGTATGTCTTGTAGGACCCTTGTAGGGCCTTGACATTTATAGGGTGTATGTACCTTGATGACTTATCTTCCGTTGTAAACTCTGATGATTATTTTCATGTTTATTTTGATTTTACGCTGCTTATCGGTTGTATGTTCATGATTACCCAGGCCTTGTATTCGAGTGGGGCCTGTCATCGCTTGGGTATGGCCAATCCGAAATCTAGGTCGGGGTGTGACAAACGAAGTTCTCACAAGATGGAGACCTCGGGAGCTGAGGTCCATCTACTCGTGAGTGCCCCAGAATATAACGTTAATAGAGCTCCCACTGTTGATGAGGACTCTTCTCATCTTAGAGTCCGCTATAATTATGGTGACGACCAGGAATCGTCATGGGGATTCCAAATTTATCCGAGATCTTCTTCCTAGAATGTGGTGGAGATCCCAGCCTTGGACTTGGACTTCTTCTTAGATGGCTCCCCTCAGACTGTCATGCGACCGTGTGACTTTTGAGTCTCAGCGCAATTGCCTCCACCTATTGGTCCTCCCACGATGAGGTGACTATGCGGATGGTAGTCGGGCCCTGCTTTGGGTCATACAGACCTTCTTCTTGTTGGTCTCACTTGAGGAATTGATCATGGCGCTCCTTTCGAATTTGATCCTCAATCTCATCCTTGAGATGCCGACATTCCTTAGGGACATGGTTGTGTTCATGATGGAAGGAACAGTATTTGCCCATTCGACCGGAAGAATTCTTCAACTTGGCGGGCCACTTTAAGATCCTCTGGCTCTGTATTTTCATCAGGATGTTGGCCCTAGAGTTATTGAGGGGGCAAAAGTTCTGATATCTCATTGATTCCTCTGCCCTACCAATCTCTCGATGTCAGGATATATGTCGGCCCACTGATGATTGAGAGGTCAGTTAGGAGGGAACGGTTTTCTTCTTCCCCTCCTTCAAGTGTCTCACTGTTTTGTTCTCCTTTGATTCCTGCTGGATCTCCTCCGCGTTGATGTACTTCTCGGCGTGCGCGAGGAGTTCAGAGAGGTCTTCTGGTTAGTTCAAGGCCAGGGAGAACTTGAATAGCAAGTCAGACATGCCTTCCATAAGTACCATGACCGCAATGGATTGATCGAGCCTCAGGATGTCAAGGGTTTCTTGCGTGAAACGATATATGTATTTGCTGAGGCTCTCTCCCTCCTTGTGTTGTACAGTCATCAAGGTATTTAAGGTCTTCCTCCGCCTTTTGCCACTAACAAAATGACTGATGAAGAGTCTGGCCAACTCTCCAAATGAAGCGACAGTATTGGGGGGGAGACCCTTGAACCATACCAACACCGCCCTCCGCAATGTTGCTGGGAAAAGTCGGCACATCGTGATGTCGGAGGAGGCATCTATGAGGATGAGGATCTCAATAGCTCCCAGATGGTCGCTCGGATCCATTGTGCCGTCATACGTTTCCATGGAAGGATATTTGCGGCCTCGGGGAAGATGTACCTCCATAATTTCCCATACAAAGGGGTAGAATGGGCAACAACTGCCCCTGGAGTCCTCCCTCCTGGAACTTTCCTTTCAGGTTTCCTCCTTTCTCCATCGAGGGGAGCCATCATCCCTAGATAATGGCAAAGTCTTCGATGACTTTCGAGGTGGTGGTGATATGGAACTACTTGCTTTCAGAGTGGTCCAGCCTTTGCCCTTTTTCGCCCTCCAGCCGGATCTCCCCGTACGGGTATCCAACCTCTGCCTTTCCCCTAAGAGTTATGGACGGGGATACCGGGGTGTTGAAGTCTGCGACACCTACTTCTCTATCCTCAACAATGCTTGAGTCAGAACCTTCTTCTTTTGCTCCAGGGTGAGATAGCGTGCCTCTTGGAGGTTGTCTTCTACTTGAAGGTTTTGTTCAGGGTTTACAGCCTCCCGGACATTGAGGTCCTCCACTGGTACTTGTGTTTCACCTGCACTCTTAACTTGACTGTGTGTCCTCCTCATAGTGTACACAGCTTTTTGTTCAAGTCCCACAGACGTCGTCAATCTGTTAGTCGAAAAATCAGTTGTGTTTGGAGTTGACTCAGATCAAGGCCAATTGTTGATGTCTTCTACGGTTGAAGAATGTGTTGAAGGTGTGTTCTCCAGGGAATCCACATGAAAATGGGACACAAGAATGACTATGAGAGGGGGGAGGGCCTATATGCCCAAATCTTGCTCCAATGGTCAAATTAGCCGGGAGATCGCCGGGGAAGATGAGTAGAGGGAGAGTGGAAAGAATTCTTGGTCTCAAGTGAGCTTATCCTCTCTCGTTCGGGGTCTTCCCCTTTTGTGCTATTGGAATTCCTCGGGATCAGGGCTTCGTCCCATCACCTTTTGTTGTCTTGTCGATCATTATGAGAGAGGGTGTACGGATAATCTTTTTATCTCTGAGGTGATGGCAACGAATGGTATGATGGCTCATTTTGGGATCCGTCTCGTATTTATGGGATGCGCATGGATGCCAATATGTGGGTACTGAGATTCGGGGTGTACCAAAATTCATCCATTCAGAAGTTAAAAATGGTATCATTTTTTTTTATAAATTTCATAATAACTGAAGTGGAAATTGTACCATTTCGATCACTCCATCAATTTCGGTGATATGAGTGATGAACAGTACTCAACTTTAAATGGGATGTGATTAGCTTTCATGAGATGAGTTAATTTGATGAAGAATTAAATGAAAACAGGTGGGATTTTATTTCCCTATAACATTATATTAAATGAAAGAAAGAAAAATTATTTGGATTTGTACGTATTAAACTAGTTGGGGCAGATCTTTGTTGAAACCTTAGTCTCTTCGTTTTGTCGGTTTGTACGTTGCACGACTATTCTTTTATTGACAGCCAGTAAGTTAGACAGTTTTTTTTTTTAACAAAGACAATAAATACCCTCATAAAAAAAGTCAAGCACTTGACAAACATGACAGTTCAATCCCAAATAATTTAAAGGAAAATGCCATCATGCCTGACCCTCATTTGGTAAAATTGGGAGTTCGATCCTGAATAATCAGCAAGAGAACTCCAACACTTAACAGCCACCCGAATATCAATAGTCATAGTTGTTGTTGGTTTGTAAGTTGCACATTTACCCTGCCAGCTGGTACGTTTACAGTCAAACAATACAAACAAAAAATAAAAAATGATTAAAACAACTCTTCTAATATAACAAAAAAATGGTAAATTATTGAATTCAACTAACATAAAGTTACAGTTAGAAACAAACAAGGAAATCGCGTGCATAAACAAATAAAGAAAGCTGTGATGAAGGAAAGTAGAGCCAAGGCAAACATCTGGTGAGCAATGTTTACGTTGATATAAACTATGATAGCATTGAAAATAAGCTAATTAAGTTGCATGCATTTATTCTACTTAGATATGACTTCGCCAGTTCGCCCAAATGTTGATTTTCTTGTTTTAAGTCACAAAATATGTGACTGCCGGCCATTTCCTTTTCTTTATGAAAACAAGTTTTTTTGTATTTTTTTTTTCTCTAAGTTTAACTAAATTGAAATATAATTTTAGTTTCTTTGTATTTGTAATGTAGCTGAGAGAATATATTGAAGTAACCAATTTACACAAAAAATAAACATATCCTCCCTACTCTATGGTCTATCATTCGGCAAGAGACAGATTCTCCTCTGAAAATGATATTTATTTGCATACTTTTATAAAATATTATTTTATTACTTATATACCCCATAGTTAAATAGCTTTGGAAATGATTCATATAACGAAATTGTTATGAAGGATCATCGAGATTAGGGTGAAAAGCGGGGAAACACTCTCATGCCCATAATTGCAGTGCAATGCATAGAATTTTAAGTTTTAATCATAGTTAAAAAATATTTAAACTATCTTAATTCTTTTTAAAATATTTAAACAATTTTTGAACTTTTATAGAGGTATATAAGCTAAAAGTCATTTAGAGGAGCATATTAGAAAACATAGAAATTTTCTCTAATTTCATCCGTTAATTTAACACCATCAAATATCAACTTAAGCACATAGGTATATAAGTAAAAAACGAACAAAAAAATTGATTTGTAAGGGTATACAACCAAATATCATTTTATTTGTAAGGTTTTTACATAATTCTGAATATATATATATATATATATATATATATATATATAATATTATGACCATGCCGTACTCATAATAAAAAAAAAATTGCTAAAAAAATCAACTTAAGTCTTTTATATTTTCTAATTGTTATTTCATGTTTAAAAATAACTCTGAAATAGAAACATTATTTTTTACATATATTTACGCCGACAATTAATTTAATTAATTGATATTAGGATTATTATCTTCAATGGCAGGACCAGAAGCATAATTAAGGGATCAAGGGATGTTGACTTCAACCTAAAAAAAATTATAAACATTAAAAAAAATTATATTAATTCAAACTTAAGATTACTTATTTATACTAATTCCTCAAAAATAACAAATGTTATTTTTTTTAATTCTTTGGGTATAAGTTTAATTCTATCCATACTTTATTGGAGGAATGTCCGTTAAGAAAACATAAAAATCATAATTAAAAATTTATGATATTTAAATTAAATTCAAATAATAAAATAAATCATACGTGAGGAAGAGAAAAAAAAACTGTTGAGAATATTTAAACAAAGTTTAAATTTGTATAAATGATATAAATACTATTTTAAAAAACATAGTAAACATAATTTTATAAATGATATAAATAATAATTTTATTTTCTTTTTAATATTTAGATACATGTCCAATTCCATCCATATTTTATTAGAGAATTTATGTTTATTAAAAACATAGAAATCATAATTAGAAAAACGATAAATTAAAAAAAAATCATGTGGTTTCACAGAGTTGCAAAATAAGTAAAGTATATTTTTTTAATTAAAATTTGTGGTTTCTCCAGTTAGCAAAGAAAAAGAAAAAAAAACCGTTAACTCCCGTTAACGGTGTTAATCCCTACTTAGTTGGCAAGGGCATTTTCATCTTATATTATTTACCATAATATATGACTACCGGTCTTTTTTTTTAATGAAAACATTCTTTTTTATAAGTATTTTTTCTTGGGATAATTATTGAATAGTCCCTGGCACTATTACAACACTATTTACCTTTTTCCCTACCCCACCCAAAACCCTATTTACATTAGATCCCCAAACACCCCTACCCAAGGACCATGTGGCAATTAGTTTACTATGCAAGGGATGAATAGTTAAAAATCTATTAACTAAATTGAAATATAATTTTAGTTTCTTTGTATTTGTAATGTAGATGAGAGAATAGATTCAAGAAACCAATTTATAAGAGAAAAAAAAGGGGAAATTATCTAATAGTCCCTAGCACTATTTATATACTATTTGCCTTTATACCCTACCCACCCAAAATACTATTTAGGTGGCGTTTGGTTAGATGTAACTGGAAATCACGGTGGATTCTGATTACAGCTTTATAACAGAATCTGAAATACATGTATTTGAAATACAATCTGATTAAATATGGTGTTTGGTTAGGTGTAACTGGAAATACTGTATTACAAGAATTTGTGTTTGGTTGGAGGGATTTGTAAATCTGGAATTTGAAAACATGTTTTTGTCTTTCAAGTTAATAATAATAATAATAATAATAATAATAATAATAATAATAATAATAATAAAACAATAATAATAATAATAATAACAATAATAATAATAATAATAATAATAATAATAATAATAATAAACAATAATAATAATAATAATAATAGTAATAATAATAATAATAATAACAATAATAATAATAATAATAACAATAATAATAATAATAATAATAATAACAATAACAACGACAATAATAATAATAATAATAATAATAATAATAATAATAATAATAATAATAATAATAATAATATAATAATAATAATAATAACAATAATAATAATAATAATAATAATAATAACAATAATAAGAATAATAATAACACTAAAACAATAATAATAATAATAATAATAATAATAATAATAATAATAATAATAATAATAATAAAAACAATAATAATAATAAAACAATAATAATAATAATAATAATAATAATAATAATAATAATAATAATAATAATAAAACAATAATAATAATAATAATAATAATAATAATAATAATAATAATAATAATAATAATATGATTGTGATTATTATGATTATAACATTATGTATTTTTTTTACATTGTAAGGTCACATGCATGTGACGTAACTCAAGTGATGTATTTGGTGCTTACAATGCGATTTGGATTTAAGA
The DNA here is from genome assembly GCA_026586065.1 of Dioscorea zingiberensis. Classification (NCBI taxonomy): domain Eukaryota; kingdom Viridiplantae; phylum Streptophyta; class Magnoliopsida; order Dioscoreales; family Dioscoreaceae; genus Dioscorea; species Dioscorea zingiberensis. Next base: position 14,840,735 of record CM048818.1, read on the forward strand.
CCAAATACACCACTTGGTGTATTTCAAGTTACATTGAGTTTCAAGTTACATCCAAACAAACGTTGGTTTTGTAATTACATCGTAACTCAAGTTACGTTGTAACTGCAAAACCAGTGAAACAAACGCCACCTAAATCCCTATACACCCCCACCCAAGGACCCCTAGGTAATTAAATAACTATTCAAAGGATGAATAGTTAAATATCTTTAAAAAAAACACTATCCTCATTATTCCCTATTCTATTATCCGGCGGAGAGGCAGAATATTGGCTTAAGTACTCATCTGAAAAATGATATGTTTTTTACATATTTCTATAAAACATCTTTTATTACTTATATACTCCACCGTCAAATAACTTATTAGAATTTAGACTTTTAATCATAATTAAAATTTAATCATAGTAAAAAAATATTTAAACTATTTTAAAATTTTCAGGAATATTTAAAAAAAATTTGTATTTTTATAGAAGTATATTAGCATTTAGAGGGATATATTAGAAACACATTGTACTAATTTTCTCTTATTTCATCAATTAGTTTGACACCATCAAAGATTAACTTAACTACATGAACATATAAGAAAAAAAAACTGATTTGTAGAGATAAACAAATATTATAACTTTAGGTTTTATATTTAACCAAAGTTAAAGTTTGAAACTTTAGTCAAAGGGGTGACAAGTAAAATAAAAACAAAAGAGGGGTTATGAGGTATTATTGAAAAGTAAGGGAGTGGTAAATGATTTGGCTATTTTTCAGAGGGTGGCAAGTAAAAAACTCTTGAATTTTTCATGGTATGTCAATTTGTGACTATTGAAAACATAAATTATAATTAAAAAAATTAAAATTCAAATTACATGCTCGACATATTCACAGATAAATTTAAATCTTAAAATAATTTGAGTAATTATACCTTAAAAAAATTAAAATTCAAATTACATGCAAAGCACGCGCATTATACTAGCATATATATAATTGTAATGTGATGCTAGAATACCAATTCAACTTCTTCGGTATGTTTAAAAATATTTTGTAAAGAAAATAACTTCAAGTCCCATGTGATCCATATGGATGAAGATAATAATGTCAAAGTGATATCCCTTCTAGATCTTTTCCAAACACCCCCATCAAGTATTTGTCTATGCATGTGATGTGATGTCTAGAATAGCCCTTCTAGATCTTCGGCTTGCTAGAATAAGTTGAATAACCTTCAATCTTCATGGCCATTTATGTACTAGACATGTCACATATTAGAATTTGAATATCAAATCTTGAATTATTTTTAATATATAAAACCATAATCGGTATTTGTAAAATATAAAAATAAATTAAGTTTATGAAGAAAATTGATATTTACTTTATTAGTTTATTTACATAAATTCTCTTTTAAAGTTTATAATCTATTTGGAAAATTTTCAATTGAATTTTATACTTATAAATGAGCAAGGAGTTGAATTTTTCATGGTATGTCAATTTGTGACTATTTAAAACATAAATTATAATTTAAAAAAAATTCAAATTCAAATTACATGCTTGACATATTCACAGATAAGGGCCTGTTTGGATACAAAATAAAATATTACGGCATAATTTTATTATGTAGGAAGTGAATAGGATTACTACAGAAATTCTGGCATATTTTTTTCCTACAGAATGAGTGTTTGGCTACCTAAATAAAAAATTATTACAAAAATTATTACATATTTTATTCCTACAGAATGAATGTTTGGTAACATAATAAAAAATTATTACATAATATAAAAATAGCCCGGATTTGGATTATAATTCAAAAAATAGCCGTTAAATATTATTAAAAAATAGCCGTTAAAAAGTAGTCGTTATAATTCTAACTTAGATTTATAATCTTGTTCTATTTATATACAACATGACTTCTTGGCACTATACAAGCTCATTTTCTTTGTCCAAAATTTTTACTCTTCTAGCCACTAGTTTAAACATGGATTCTTTTATAAATCATTGGAGGAAGAAGAAGAATGAAGGCGATGATGTATTCATACTTTCGACAATTTACTTGGGCTTCGGTGTCTTGCAACTTGAAACTAGGCAAACTGACATCATACATCCATACTTACAGTGCTTTATATGTACAAGAAATCCTTGAAGGTCATGATGGCGTTGTAAGAGAATTTCGTATGGAGCCTCACATATTTGAGCACTTGTCGATCGTTTAAGAGAAAGATCTCTCCTCCACAACTTCGAAAAGGACAACGGTCGAGGAACAAGTAGCGATGTTTATGTACACTCTTGCACATAATGCTAGTAGCAAGTGATGTACAAGAGCGATTTCAACATTCGAGAAGCGGTTAGTCGTTATTTTGGTAAAAGTACTTAAAGGTCATCAATCGACTTGCTTTCGTGAATATATACAACCTCCGTCAACAATTACATCGCCGGTTATTCAGAATAGCAGAAAATTTTTCCCATATTTTAAGGTATGTAAAGCTTTTATATTATGAAATTGAAAGTAAAAATTCACTTAATTTTTCTTTATTAATTTTATTTTTATGTTTCTTCGTTTTTAGGATTGTGTTGGCGCAATTGATGGAACACACATTCCTATCACTATTTCTCTGGCATTGCAAGACCCTTACAGAAACAGGAAACAAACACTATCACAGAATGTTATGGTTGCGTGTGATTTTTGATCTACGCTTTGTATATGTATGCAATTTGGATGGGAAGGTTACTTACGATGCTAGGATACTCCAACGTTAGTTGGAACAAGGTTTTGAAGTCCCAAGGGGTAAATATTATCTCGTGGATGCTGGATATGCAAATACCCCAAATTTTATTGCACCATACAGAGGTGTCCGTTATCATTTGTAGGAGCAAGGACGAGCTCAATGTAGACCGACCAATTATAGAGAACTGTTTAATCTGCGTCATGCTTCATTAAGGAATCATATTGAACGCATCATCGGCATTTTGAAGATGAGATTTCCGATACTTAAAGTTGCAACATTTCACCCGATTGACTCTCAAAGCGATATAGTAGTTCTTTTGCTTGTGTGTTGCATAACTTCATCCGTATACACAATGAATGCGAGATATTGTTGAAGAATGTAATGATGAAGTAGGAAACTATTTTACGATGGAGATGATACATACGGAGAAGATGTCGACAGCATGAACTCTGAGCGAAATGCAGGGGCTCGTAAGAGAGACGAAATAGCATTACAAATGTGGGAGGACTATTGCAACTATCGCCGAGCTAGAACTTAAATGATGCATTAGGTTATTAATGTTGGTTTCTTCAATATCTGATGTATTAGGAGTTTATTTGATGTATTAGGAGTTTCTTCAATATATAATGTATTAGGAATTTATTTTTGAGTTTGGTTGCTTCAATATCTGATGTATTAGGAGTTTCTTCAAAAATATGATCACTATTTAGAAATCTCCAAACATTTGTTCATTCCTGTTAAGAATATATAACTATGAACAAAATATCCAATGTCACCTATGTTAAAATACATAACCATAATGTAAATACATGACCATACCAAATCCATAACCATATCCATATCCATAACCATAATGAAGTACATAACCATAATGAAAAAGCAAAGCACATAACGAAATTTCCCTTAGTCCATTTTCTGGAACATCATTTTGAGCCATGGCACTCTATCCTCCTCATCAAAACACAAGAAGAGTTCACGATAACTCTTATCTTTAACGAAGATTTGGGTAGCTTTGAACATTTCTTCACCGGTAAACATGTGTTTCATTGTGTTAAACACCTTCATGCAATCTCCTATTGTATGCTTCTCTACAACTTGAGTGGTCTTGATTACATCGATAAAATCTTGATTCTCGCGCTCTCGAAAAGCAATGTATTTGTCCATGTTGAATGATGAATCTTGAGGCTTTTTTCCCTTTCGTTCCCTTTTTCTTCTTTGTCCATCATGATCTCCTATTCCCCGGTGCAATTCACTACTTGAACCTTGAGTTTGAGGGACATGTGGTTGTGTGCAAGGAGGTTCCACTTGCACATTATAATCCTCCTCTGTCTCAGGTATTGGTGATGCTTGGATTGGATAGTTTGGAGTAACTGGAGTTGGGGTTGGAGTACGCACTGGTGATTCAGAAATAACTTCATAATCTTCTATACCACGATAGCGTTTACCTTCAGCATATCTCCCTATACATTGTTAAAAAAAATAGCTCGTTAGTAAAAGTAAAAATAAGATAAAAGCAAAATATTAGAAAATATGTCCTTACCCTCATAAACATCCTGCAATGCTACAAAATATGGAAATGGTTTTTTATACCATTTCCTCCCATCTCTATTCCTCTGTATAATTTGCTCCAAATTAGATAAAAGTCGATATTGAAAACATCATTCATTAGGAAATAAAGATATATACATACCTCCAGTAGTGGTGCCCAAACATCATCAGGGGCCGAAACAACATGTCCTTCGTAGTCCCATCCAAAGCCACTTAATTCAGACAAGGTTTTTAAAATCTTGTAAGTTTTTTTCAACTCCTGTTCTAGTGCTTTAACTGAATGATGGTATAAGCTTGGATTGGAAAACTTGCTCTTCATGTTGTGCAATATCTTATTTCATGCTTCTTTAGTCCATCCATTTTGTGAGCAGTGCAGCGAGGTATTATATTCAACCAATAATTTCACTAAGTGAGCCTTGTGAATTTCCATCCATTTTGCTCTATTTTCAATTTTACCTTCACTTGCCATTGGCCTACAATACACAACAATGAACTATCATTTACAAAATTAGAATGTTTTCTTAATTAGAATGTATGTTGATTTGATCTTCAAGTTATGTCTTGGAATGGAGAAACAAGTACTCTCATGAAGTTCCTAGCCTATGGAGCTTGTGATATTCTTGTGAAGCCGGTGACAATTAAGGAGCTGAAAAGTTTTGGACATTGCACTAGAAAGTCTATTTGTCAGCTTTTGGTCATGTATGACTAATGTATATTATCCCAAAAAAACAAACTAAGGTGTGTGTTGTGTGTGTGTGTGGAGCGGTGTGAAAATCTCACAATGTGGACAAAGACACAAAAACTACACTAGATTTAAGCATGTTCTATTCAAGAATACACTACATTCAAGCATGTCATCCTTGTTAGATACTCTATAATCCAACACATGCATCGATCCTTCTGATAATAGAAAAGGTTTCTTGGGAAGGCATGGTTATCATGTGAAATAGTAGTTGTTGTATTTTGAGGTAATCTAAAAGGATCCCACTGTTTGACTAGCAAAATTTGGAAGTAAACTGCAGATAATTCTTGTGTACACCTAACCATTTTAGAGGTTGTGGTTGGCTTTGTGATGACAGTGAAGCAATAGGAAATAAATAATATATATATATATATAGTTGTATAATGGAATGCTAAAACATTTTCATGTTAAAAAATAAGAGAGTTATTAGCACTATGGGTTGAGCTTATTGCAGAATGGCATGCTTTGGAAAAATGGACCTCCAGGCATGTCTTTGGTTTTGGTTTGACATTGTCATGTACACTCACTCACAGTGAATATATAGAATAGATCATCAAGTTGTGGAAGCAATTAAAATTCATGAATTAATTAAGTGTACTACATATACACTTGTTCTCCAAATCTATGTATGTGTTCAGTTAGCAGGTGCAATATATGAGATCAGAGGACCACAAGATCCAAGAACTAGTCCTGAGTGAAGATTTCTGAAAGTAGCTCATGGACCTCCAATTTGCAACTTGGTAGAACTCATATTTACATCAAGCTTCACAGATTCTACCTTCTCTCAAATTTAAACGAGGTTGCACAGCCTTAATGCTCCAACACAACAGATCAATGACCATAAAAATGGCACAAATTAATCACAAGTTATGTTTGGTACTTAAGCTGCTAACTCTGTTTATTACATAGTTCTAAAGGAAAGTTTAACATATATGTGCTCTTAATTGTTTTAAACCAGTTATTTTGTTTGCAGGTTAGAAAGATGAAAACAAGTGAAAGAACTCTCCTGGGTACATATATAAAGACCAGAAACACCAAGAAAAACTACACCCACATTGAAATCCCCAATTCACAGACCTAAAATCCACTCAAATTCACATAATTCAAAACCCTAAACATAAATCCAACAACAAAAACAACCAATGCAGATGAAAAGCAAACAAAACACAACTATTCAAGTACAAATCAAAGAATCTATGAATCAAAAACCAAAAAACAAAACCAACTCTTCAAGTTTTCAATAGAGATTCTTAAGTAACCTGAGATGGTAATTTGGAGGCTGTGCTAATGTTCAATGTCCATGGCTTCTTTGCTTCATGCTAACCCAAGAAAGAGAGCAGCGGAGATGATGGAGACGAACCCTGGACGGCGCCGATCAGAGCAACGGAGACGGTGATCGGAGCCGGGAGTCGGGAGCGGAGAGGACGATCGGAGTCGGGAGCAGAGAGGATGATCGGAGCCGGGGGTGAGGCTTCTCGGGAGAGAGGTCGGAAGGCACGAGAGACGCGTGAGAGAGAGAGATCGGTAAGAGAGGCGTGATCGCCCGATGTTCTCAATAGAGAAATATTCCACTCCTATTGGAATATTTTTTTTATGCCATATTCATCATATTATGTAATATTTCATACCCCTTAAAACACCAACCCAAACACCCAATATTCTATAATTTCCAATATTCTATAAATTATGGCATAATGTACGGATTATGCCATAATTTTCAACCTACTAAACAGGGCCTAAATTTAAATCTTAAAATAATTTGAGTAATTATATCTTAAAAATAAAAAGGCACTATTCCCAAGGTGGCGGCATTTATTTGCTCCAAGTTGCACAGTTTGTCAAGTGAGGACTTCAGGCTAGAAGTAAGTTTAGCTTGAATTGATCACGCAATAACAATACATGTGTAGGAAGGCAAGCATACTAACTTTGTTGATAGAGCAGCGTCGTGTAGAAGAGCTTGAGGCTTGGTTTTCCGGTGGAGTTGGAGTGGTGACTGAGAGCAATTTCTTAGCTCCCCACTTGCGGGCTGATGGTGGGGGAGGGATCACTGCATCCCCTCCGCGGTGGCGTGAAACAAGTCATGGGAAGCGAGGCGGCTCGGTAGCGGTGGAAAGCTTGGTCTTCTTCCTCTGTGCAGGGCTCGGGACAGCGAGGACCATCTTCCACCTCAGGCGGACGTCGGTCTTGGGCTAATGTCGTGGGGGATCGCTTGGATAGGGAGATTCCACCATCCGATTCGGCTTTTGGCCGCTATTGGAGCGGTAGAAGGCAAGCAGCGTGATGAAATACGTATGGATCCGGATGATGTCGCTTGCGAAAGCGAGGGAATGGGGAACCTTTGGGGATTTCTCACGTATACGACATGTTGAATGGTTTTATGTCATCAAATGCTGCGTCGGAGCAAATGAGTGGATGATCTTCTTCTTGAGGGGCCCTTGGTAGATGGCGGCCTTTGCCTTCCGCTAATGCGATGGAGGTAGATTTCCATTTTACTTTTGGTCATCTCACCACTAGTGTTTGGATCCAGTTCGCTACCAAGCTGAGTATCTAAAGCCGAAACCTCTTGAAATGGTAGTCAATAATTTTTGGGAGAATGCTCAAAGCTGGATGAAACTACAAAAGCTGAAGACCGATCCAGATTTATTAGGGTATGTGTAGAAATGGATCTAGCTTGAAGCCTTTGGAGCGGGGCATCACGGGTGAAATCCTCGACTTCGGATGTTTTTGTCAGGGTGTTATATGAAATTGCCAATCTTACACTTCTGAGATGTGGTATAGTAGGGCACTGCTATGATTCTTGTATGGAGAAGCTCAACGGGAGCCTGTCTGCAGAGGTTGGTGCTCACCCGACCACCCCTGTTCGAGAAAGGGGAAGGCAATGGAGGTGAGGGTTGAGGATGCCCTCTTACGGATGGGAATACGTTGAACATCCCCAACAAGTTTCAGGACAAGGAGCCCCTCTTGTCTGCGGGGAGTTATTGTCAAGACACACAAACTTATGGTTCATGGCTAGATCTTGGCGGGGAAGGCGGGGGGAGGTATGGCTTACGCGCTGAGTCGAGGGAGGGAGGCCGAGGTGGTAGCTTGATGAGGTCAGTGATGTTCACCGCGAGGGAGCGGATGGTATGGGGTTTGGTACTTAGCAGATTTGAAAGCATAGCTTGGTGGATGAACCGCAGGAGATCGATGGCGGAGAAAGGAGAAGATGATCAACGTGCACCCCGCTCATCAAGGCCATGTGGGTGGGGACCTCACATCCACTCGGATGGCGATGGGGCGGATGGCTCACCGTGGGCGTGATGCTCGCGTGGAGCCTGATGTCAGAGATAAGTCACACCGCGACCCATCCGATACTTTGACTTTAGTACAAAGAGGCGCGAGGGAGGTTCCTAGAGAAACGGAGTAGGGATGGTGCGGATATGCCAACTAGAGACCTTGCACATCATAGGGACCTATCAAGAAGAATTAGGTGCTAAATACTACGATTGAGACCACAACAAGGCCCGGTTTGATTATTTCAACATGCGGGGAGACAAGCATATCTGCGGCAACTCCATCTCGGCCGACCATGGTGGGTGATGACTTCCACTGCATGAAGGGAGAGGCATCTTTGCATCCCTCGACCAAGGGACTTCAGCTGAAGCATATCCTGCCAGATCAAAGAGGGTATTGAGGAGAAAAGCCTACGAGGACCATTCAACCTTAGTACATTTGGTCCTTTGGGACCTTGGAAGAGAATGAGCGTCTTAACCTTATGGACCCAGGAAGAATACACAATGCCATGTTATTGATGATGGTATGGACTTAATGGAGTCTCACTTTGCATTTTATAGTAATGAGAAAGAATTATACCACCTCCGTGACCGAGAGTGAGGCCTTACTGAGGGGTACTAGTGAGCATGTCAGCTCACCCATCTCCCTCTCCAGTTCTAAATGAATCTTCTCCTATGGAACTGTAGAGGGGTGGTAGGCAAGGATACAATCAGCAGAATAAAGCTTTTGTTAAAGTGTCGTGAATCAATGTGTGTTGCTTAGTTGAAACTTCAGCCTTGAGATAGACCACGAATTCTTACATTTTGTAAAGGCATTAGGTCAGAAGGCGGCCTTTGGTACGCTATCCACATAGCGGTTTCTCCGGAGGAATAATAACCCTTTGGCACAAGGACAGCTATGTTGTTACTCCTATCACTCGGTCCCGATATGTTTTGCATTTAGTGATCACGGGTCCTTCTAATCAACCATGGTTGGTGTCCATTGTATATAATGGGCAAGGGTTGGCTGAACAGAGACGAGTCTGATATGAACTTGAAGGACTCTCGGGGAAGGTGGGCCCATGGCTCATCGTGGGAGACTTTAGCGGCGTCGGTATCAATGGAGCGACAAGGAGCAAGAAAGCTGCGCTCTCCGGTATGAAATCAAACCTATTTAACTCCTTCATTCTCAATAACCATCTTACTGAGCTCCACTCCTCCGGATCCCTATTCACCTAGGGTAATAACCAGGGTGGGCACTCTAGAGTTTGGGCAAAGTTAGATAGATTCACAGTCAATCACCCTTGATGGATTGAATGTGTCCCAACTTATTTGGTAACTAAATTGCCCGTAGTTAGTCAAATCATAATCTCCTTTTCCTCCAATGCAATCTGGGAAGGATTAGAAGACCCAGGCCATTTCGATTTAGTAATGTATGGATTACATCCCCTTTATGCTAGGATAGTGTCAAGTTAATTTGGGAAACTGGTTCCAAGGGTAACCCACTTCATGACTTGCACCATAAATTTAGTATTTTGAGGAAGGATCTACTCAAAAAATGTGGTACTATAGGCCAAGGTCTTGAGCATCCAATTTAATGTCTTGAAAGGGATATAATTCAGTTAGAACATGAACTTAGTGATACACTTAGCACCCCTGATCCCAATTTGGACTTGAGGTTAAGGGCTATGTATAATAAGCATCAGGCTCTACTTAGACAGAATACAACTCTTTGGGCCCAAAAGTCCCGGGTACAATGGTTACAGGATGGGGATTTAAACACTAAATTCTTTCATAGTGTTACTAGAGGGCATAGATCAAGGAACATAATTGCTTTTCTGCAATCAGCAGATGGTAGAGTGCTTACTAATCATCAAGAGATTATGAAGGAATTTGAAACTCTCTATACAAGATTGTGGGACCCAGGTGTTCAAGATCCCAACCTAGACCTGGAATTGGGATTGCCACATGATCTTACTTTCCTTTCAGAAGAACAAGCCAACCTTCTAGTTAGGCTTGTCACTCGACATGAAATCTTCCAAACTCTAGAGTCCATGCCAAAAGGGAAAGCTCCGGGGCCTAATGGGTTAAATGTGGAATTCTTCAGGGCCTTCTGGAATACTATTGGTCCCTCTATCTCTCTTTAACATTTTATATTTCTTTGACACTTCCTCTCTTCCCACAATTTTGGAGCAGAACACATATCACAGATCCCCAAAAGGATAATCCACGGCATGCTAAGGACTACTGAGGACCCATTTCTTTATGCTCTGATGTTAATTATAAAATCATTTCCAAATTACTGACAAATAGATTGAGGGAGGTCCTTCCCCACATTGTTGGGACTGAACAAACAGCTTTCATCCATAATAGATGCATATTTGATAACATCATTCTTGCCCAAGAACTTGCCCATTCCGTAGAAAAGGACCTTGACCACCCTATGATGATTATTAAAGCTGATATGGAAAAGGCTTATGACCTGATTAAATGGAATGTTGTCTTGGTTGTTCTCCATAAGATGAAGTTCCCACCTAAGTGGATCAGCTGGATTCAAGCATGCATTATGTCCCCCACTATGGCATTCATCATCAATGGTCAGATAGGAAATTGGGTTACACCCAAATGTGGACTAAGGCAAGGGGATCCCTTATCCCCTTATTTGTTCATTTTGACATCCCAAATTTTGACAAACATCTTGAATAAGGCTAGTGAAATGAAATTGTTAGCAGGAGTGAGGATTAGCCCCTCTAAGGTCATTACACATTCCTTATATGCTGATGACCTTCTTATCTGTTGTGCTGCATCCAGAGCCAATGCTAGGGCTGTCATCTTGTGTCTAGACATTTATAATACCGTCACAGGACAGAGGGCCAATCCCCATAAATCAGAAGTCTTCCTTCCTTCCTGGCTTAATCTACATATCAAGAGAGCCATTGAGCATATCCTTAGCATTAATCAGGGTACCTTTCCCTTTAGGTATCTAGGTGCATTGATATCTCCTGTCAGAGTCACCATAAATCAGTTTGGTTACTTGATAGATAAGGTTAAACAAAAGTTGGCACATTGGAAGGCCATTCATCTTTCCATGGCTGGGAGAGTTACACTTGCTAAGGCAACTGTGTTAGCCTTTCCTCTATATACTTTGAGCATCTACCCTGTTGCTGATACGGTACTGGACCAAATAACCAAATTGGTGAGGAACTTTATCTGGGGACACAACAACAAGGGCAAAGGATTGCATCTGCTTAATTGGTCTACTGTTACCAAAGAGAAATCTTAGGGTGGTCTTGGTATTAAGGACCTGAAAATCATGAGGTCTGCATTACTCTCCAAACACCTTCTAGATCTGATAAACATGACTGATAAACCTTGGGTTGATTTTATGACTTATAAGTATGGATATCTTGATATTTGGCACTTGCATAACCACTTACATGCTTCACATTTTACAAGTCCTTCTTGAAATTGGTAACCGTGAGAGGTTTGATTACACCACATGAAATCTCATTGGGAAGTAAAGTCATGCATGACCCTTGGTTGTTTGACACACCTTTAATTCTTAAACCTTTACCTCTTAACATGGACTATGACTTGCATTGTACTTCTATTGCTCAGCTAAGATTGAATGATGATTGGGATTCTGACTTACTTGATGATATTTTTGGTGCCTCTGGCTCATCTTTTGCTTCTAAGTTGCAGATTTCTCAATCAGCTGAGCACACTACATGGCTCTGGAAAACACACATTGCTAGTAGATCTCTCACATCTGTGGTTTATCATGACCTCAGAATTTCTGACAGTCAGAATAATTCCCTCCCCTGGGGAAGTTGGAAGCACTTGTGGAAATTGGATGTGGCACAAAAAATTATCCACTTTTTGTGGAAACTTTTCCATTTTAGACTCCCAACTAAAGTTTATTTATACCAGCTGGGTTTTGGACCTGATGATCCCTGCCCCATGTGTAAACTTACATCTGAAACTATTTCTCATCTTTTCTCTAAGTACAGGTGGGTGTCTATGATTTGGGATGGATTGTTGTCCCAAGGACAGCTCTCCCAAAGATATAGTCTGGTGGATTCTATATTCCATGGAGATTGGTTAACTCATACCATGCCTGATGAAGCTAGACTCATTGCATATACCCTCTGGCAGATCTGGAAGGCCAGATGTTCATTTATTTTCAAGGGCCTGACTTTTAATCCTTTACTGATTATGAATACTAGTGTTGCCTTGTCCAGGGAATACAAGAACAGAATACCTTCTATTACAGCAATTGGAGATGATGCTGCCAACCATTGGACCAGACATAACTACAAATACATCCTTTTGGCCGGATGCTTCTTGGGTGGACTCGGGTGAGGTCCTTTGGAATAGCCTATCTCATTATCACTATCTGAGGGACCTTTCAATGTGCGGAGATGCAAACATGTAGAGGCCCTCTCGATTTTGATGGTGAGCTCAAGACCTTTGAAGCTTGGACTTGAGCGAATTATTCTTTGAAAACTTGAGGAGAAGTTCTAATATATCTGAGACAATTTCCAGTTGGCATTGCGGATGAAAGAGGAGGCTTGTATCCTTGTGGAAGAGCTTGGAGACACATGGAATCATTGCTGAGATATTTACTTGATATTCTCGAGCAAAGCTGGGACATTCAACATGCGATCCTCGCTGAAGGGAATCGGGTTCTTTGATGGGTTAGCTGGCCCGGCAAGGACAGGAATTGGGATTTCTTCTCCCACGGTACTGATTTACCTGCTGTTATTCAAACATTTTGTTTACAATTAGCTACTGAACTCAGGGTTAGCCTGATTGGTTAGTCTCAATGAAGCTCTTTTTTCTCCAAAAAAACAATACATGTGGTGTGGGGTGGGTCAGGACTCGGACCGTCACTGTTCATTTTACTTTTCACCAAAATTTTTAGCATTACATAAATAAAATCAAATATCGAAACTTAAACTAAGATCTTAGTAATTCTTATAATATATAATTTTAAGAGTCCTATAAAAATAGGCTCATTCATTGCATAATTTGCATTGATACATAAATCTGAAAACCCAAATTAGGAAGGCATGGGCGGCGTTAAGGATCATGTAGTGATGTTCCCCTTCATAGCCAAAGGCCATACCATCCCTGTCAACGGACCCTCAATCCAACGGCAACAGGTTCGCGTGCCTCAAGCCCCGCGTGGGTTCGAGTGACTCGTGGGGGCGTTTCCTGTGGCGTGTCTGTCGCGGCGCTGTGGAGCCGGCACTTTGGTAGCATTATTCGGTTGCATTGCGGGATTGAACCCAGGCGCCCATCCTTTGATTAGTCTTAGCGGATGGTCCTTGACCACCCGCTCATTACATCAAAAGGCCATACCATCCCTCTCCTCCACCTGCATGACTTCCTCTCCACTCATCACCATCTCCACGTCACCATCCTCACCACCGCCGGCAACGCCCCCTCCCTCCGCGGTTATCTCCCCTCCTCCGTCAATCTCTCCCTCCTCCCCTCTCCTCCCCGCCGGCGTCGAGTCCACCTATCTCCTCCCCTCCTCCTCCCTCTTCCCCGCCTTCATGTCCGCCACCTCCCTCCTCCGTCCCCACTTCCACCACTTCCTCCTCTCCCTCCAACTCTCCAACTCCCTCCCTCTCTGCCTCATCTCCGACTTCTTCCTCCCTTGGACTCTCCGCTCATGTCAACACTTCCACGTCCCCCGACTCACTTTCCACGGCATGTCCACCTTCTCCATGTTCATCATCAAATCCATCATCACCAACAAAGTTGATTTCAAAATGAACCCATTATCCATTCCGGGCATGTCTGACTCTAATTTGAAGGTATCTTTAGCCGATCTCCCAGATGAAGTACAACACATCACTGATCTCAACCTCCCTTCAATCCAGTTCATGTTGGCCGCTGAAGAAGCAGACGACCACAGCTGGGGATCAATCATCAACAGCTTCACGGACCTCGAAGCCGACTATTCTCACCGCTTCCAAGCTCTCTTCCCGGCCGGCGTACGTGCATGGCTCATCGGACCATTATCTCTTCTCAACAGCAACGATAAGACCGATGAAGATGATGAGTGTCTCCGATGGCTAGACGGGAAGCTGAAGGCATCCGTACTGTATGTGTCTTTCGGAACACAGGCTCATGTAGAGAGGGAGCAGTTGGAGGAGGTGGCGCATGGGTTGGAGATGGCCGGATGGGACTACTTGTGGGTTGTAAGAGATGTGTCTTTCCGGCCGCCGGAAGCCACCGGAAAGAAGGGAAGATTGTCGCATGGGCATCGCAGAGTGCCGTTCTACAGCATGAGGCTGTTGGGGGTTTTGTGAGTCATTGCGGGTGGAACTCGGCGTTGGAGAGCATTGCCGCCGGTAAGTCATTGCTTGCATGGCCTATGATTGCTGAGCAGAGTCTCAATGCTAAGTTCTTGGTGGAGGAGCTGCGTGTCGGGATGAGGATTAGCAACACTGCAGGGGAGATTAATGGGGTGGTGAGAAGAGAGGTGGTGGAGAAGGGAGTGAGGGAGATGATGGCGGATGGAGAGATGAGAAATAAGGTGGAGATGTTTGGGAGGATGGCCATGACTGCTGTGAGAGATGGTGGTTCTTCTAGTCAGACGTTGACTGAGCTTATTGAGGAGCTTAGGAAGGTTGCTGACGACCGGAGAGAGGAGGTGGCGGAGGCTGCTGTGGAGGAGGAGTCGCTGGTGCAACTGCAGCGCCAAGATGAATTAGTTAGGACTGTTGCATGATAAGTTTGAAAAAGCTTGAAATTATATATATTTGAGAGAACTTAATAGTTTTGAAATTGTAATAAGAGTTTGATTTATATAAAGTTTTTCACATAAAGATTTATATATCATTCGACTTAATAGTTTTTTGAGCTTCGTATAAAAGTTTGTTTTTTTTTTCTTTTAATTCAGAGTTGAATTATAGGGATACTGAATATATAGTTTAAGAGCTTGGCTGATTTAAGATTTAAATAAAAATTATATTTATCAATTTGAGCAATCATGTACCAACTTAATTATTACTTCTTGTGGCATAATTTGTTTGGGTGGGGGATTATACCACTTGGGATAGAAATAATTTTAAAAAAAATTTAAATCTTTTTGGAGAGAAATTTTAAACTAAAGATTTTAATAATATGATACGGATGTGTCTTTTATGCATTGGTGGGTGACCCATTATTATATTTTTAAATTTTAATTAAAGATTTTAATAGGAAAAACTTTTATTGGGAATTGTGTGGGTTATCCCCATGCCAAACATAGGGGTGCCTTCTACGTGTCGCCATGAAGGTGCCAGTGCCGTGGCAAAACCAACACCCACAAAATTAAAAACTAGCACCCGACCCCCACTCTAGGAGGCACCCATGGTATACTACTGTACGTGCTTGCTGTAGCACGGTAGCATAGCATTTACCCCCGTAAAAATAATTTTTGCTTGCATATCCCGACAAATCAACTATTCTTGTCTATATGCCCCTGTGGTTAAGTTGAGTGATGATCCTGTGGGACCGGTCCCATGGTAGAATCGAGACGTGCAACATCACAGTGATGGTCTTGCCTCGGGATATGTTCTCTGGTTTAAGCTCGAGGCAAGTCCACCGCTTTGATGTTGCCACGTCTCGGTTCCACCATGGGACCGGTCCCATGGGATCACCACTCGGTTAAGTTAACCCTTGAAGATGTTAAATCAATGGATGGAATGAGGACAAATTACTAAACTAAGTTTGCTTATTACCCCCATAATTTTGTTTTCTTCTTATTTTGTAGGCCTTAGTGGAGCCTCTTTGTCCATTAGAAGTAGCTCTTCATCTCTCTAAACTCCCCGCCGTGATATGTTCTCTCTCATTCAATTCGGACACAAATCGGGGATAGTGGATTCTCTTTTTGAAACTAGGACAAAAGAGGTATATTGAGGCTAATGTGAATTGTTGTTATCTTTTCTTTCGAATGCTTTTTTGTTTTGCTGTAGATATTGTTTGCAGAGCTAATTTTGTTTTGGGTTGTGGTCTTGTAGGGTTTTTGAGAAGGATGGTGTCAAATTGATGCTTCATAACATCTTATATAACTTTGTGCAAGGTGGTTCTAATTGTAAATTCATCAACATTTTTCAGTTAGAAATTGAGGATGGAGTTTGAGGTTATTATTATTAGAATTATTTGAGCATTGTTATTATTTAGAAGTTTAGTTGTGTTTTTTGTCTTAAAGAACATATGTATTATTTTTCTTGATTTTAAAAAAACTTGATATTGGATGTGATTTGATTTTTAAAGAACTTCATAATAATCAGTCTGAAAATTTTGGTAAAAATTGAAATTTTCTTGTGTTAATATCTGCCATCTAATTACCATGTGGGAATATCGAAGTATGGAGGGGCCGAGGTCCAAAATGCTATGATAAGATAATGACTTATATGCAAAAGACCCTAGGGAGAAGGGATTCATGTAAAAAGTGCAAACATGGAGGGCTAATACGCAAAGTTTGGAAATTTTAGCTGAATGCAATGCATCCAACGCCCGAATGCTGATCACGAGGCTGTTTTATATATTTATACATCTCGGCCACCATTTCCCCAAATCAAACATGAAAATCCCATCCGCTAAAAGCATGGTAGCTAGGTTTTCCTCGTTCTTTCATCTCGTGGCCATGGGAGGACCAATCAAGTCCCGATCGTGAGGAGTGAGTTCGTGAGCGTGAGGTATCATCACCGGCGATGGGATTCTCGGCTTTCTACAGTTGTTTGATGGAGATCCAAGCAGAAGGTCTGATTTCTAAAGCTTGGCGCAATCAGTTTAATTCTTTTGGGTTTTGATGAAGGAGAAGAGAGGTCCCGACCATTCCACCAACAAGAGCAGGGGCATTAGGTACCCTACCTTTTGAATTTCAAAGGAAGCTTGAGGAAGCGGGTCACCGACTGCTTCAACCTCTCCCCCACTGTCTTATACCCCTCTTTGAACCGAGGTAAGCTAATTGATTAGCTATTAGAGTTCTAGAGGAAGGAAAGAAGTGCATGACACCCTGATTGACTTCTTTCTTAAAGTTTAGAATCTCTCCTTTATCATGGTTGCAATTGCTGATGAAATCCTGGCCCTGAGCTGCCAATCGGCCAAATCCAAATGTGGACCTTTAGGCTACGTTTAGCTAGGGGAATGGAAAGGAAAGGAATGAGGAGGGGAATGGAAAGGAGAAAGGAATGGAATGGAAAGGGATGGGGAGGGGAATGATTACCTTGTTTGGATGGGAGGTAATAGGAAAGTAATATATTGGGAATAGGAAAAGTAAAAAGGGGGATTGTGATACAATTACTCTTATACCCTTTTATAAAAAATATTACTTTTTACATTTATCCTATTGCTTTGATTATAATCCACTTTGGTTGTTATGATTAATATTTTTATTTAAACAACTCATTATAGTTGGATATAAATTAGCTAACGATCCCAATCTAAAATACTCTTTCTCATCAATTAACAAACTCATTCTAATACGGCCATCGAACTTATAAATAAAAAAACAAAACCAAACTATAAAAAAGGCTTCTATCAGGCAGTATTCCATTAAAGCGCGTAAATAAATGGGCAAGTGAAATGATTTTCAAACCAAGACACACTGCAATATATGTGGGGAATCAATTGTTGGGATGTATGCTCTAAAGCATATGATGTTATGAACATTATTTAAATATGAATAAAATAATATCTTTATTACAAGTGCATGTATTGTTTGAATACTTTATGAAAATCACAAAATTTCATAATTATTTACGTAACCTTGAATAGATATATATAAATGTTATATATATGGGAGGGTATTATTTAAGGATGATAATTTAATTAGTCTGTGAAAACTAGTCAATTGACTAAACAATTAAAGTATGGAATCTTTAATTGATTTTCACTAGTGCAGCTCATTATCATTAAGAATGAAATGGTTTTACCCAAACCATTGATGTAGAGGGGCATCTAATGAGGGCACCATACATAATGAGATTATATGGGATTGGGACACGATGTTATTTGAATCATTGATAATGTTCGTTAAAATATAATGCATTCAAATCATGTCACTGATGGTTAGATATATAATGATCTTAATCCTGAGTGGTTAGAAAACTCCTATTTATTGTGTTACATTTTTTGATTTACTCGGTATGGATTATAAGATCATAATCCTTAAACTTTGTATTTTGGAGGTGTAACAAAATAAACAGCAGGGAATGTTAACATCACAAGATGGAATCCATTCCTTCTTTATGAGAAATAGATAAATAATTCCCCTGAGTGATGATTCAGGGTTTGAATGGTATGAGTACTCAGATTCTAGATTTGTTCTTGAATCTTATCATTCATTAGAGAATCATTGGTACGTACTTGAGGACAAAGATGTAATTAGAGAGGTTAATGGATTTTTACATAGCTCTAATTATGAATTATTTATGGAGGATCAATATATAGGAGACGACTATATCATATTGACGACTCGAATCCCGAGTAATTTTATATCTATAATTTCAGAAGTGCAATTCCAAGTTTTTAGTGGAGTAACTTTGGAATTAATAAAACATATTGATTAATTAAAGAGTTTAATTAATTAATATAAAGTTTTAGTGGAGCCCGGGATTATAGGTCCATAAGTCCCCCTCCGAACAAGGAATTTTGATTGGACAAGTTTAATTGATTTTCTGCTGATCACTTAATTAGAAATTAATTGAGAATTGATTTGTAATATTTATGAATAATAAGATTACTTATAAATAATATAAATAAATACATGATTTGATTATATATTTATTTATGGACTTATTGGATAATGTGAGCCAAGATACATGTGTTTAAATTTGAGTTAAAATTAAGATAAACTCAAATTAATTTGAATTTAGATAAGCTTGCGAAGCATACGTCTAGATTCAATGTATGTGGCAAGTTGGCTGCTAGATTTGATTTTGAATTTTGAATTTAAAATCAAATAATTAAACACATGGAAAAGATAAAGATAAGAGATATCTTATTTTTTAGTTTGGCCTAAAATCTCTCTCAATTTTGTATGACAAAATTTGATTTTGAATTCAAAAAGGTATTTGAATTCAAATCAAAATCTTATCCTAGTTTAAAAAGGAGAGTTATTTTCTCTATAAAAGGAGTAGGCTTTTTCCTTCGGGAAGTGTGTGAGATAGGATCCTATTGAGAGAGAAAAGAGAGAAAAGTTCTTTTTCAAAACTCCGAGTCTCAATTGCTCATTAGATGAGTTTTAGAGAAAGACAATAATCAGTTAAGTGATCTTGTTAATCTTGAGTTGTGCCCACACACAAGTCCATCACGGATCTTTATTGTCGGAAGGAAGACCATGGTTTCAGGAAAATAAGATCTACCAATCTTGGAGCATTCAAACTTCTACAATTTCAAGGTACTCTAAGAAAACTGAAAAGTAGCTAGGGAAAATATCCCTCGCTAAACCAGTATTTCCATCGCTAAAATAATTCCGCGAGAGAATAGCGAGGGAAAATTTTCCGTCGCAATTATTATTCTTGATCTAGTTTTTCTAATTCATAAGTAGAATTAATTATTAAATTTACAAAGTATTCATAAAAAGTGTTTTTGATGAATACCAATCCAAGATCTTGGTTTTATACGTGTTTATTCATGCTTCCGCATATCTTGAAAATTGTTTTCTCAAGATCAAAAACCAACATCAATTAAAAAGAGCATCAGTAATAATAAAAGCTAATTGTCCAAAATCAATAAACAGGAGCATTAGTAATAATAATCAATTACAGTAGATAGTAGATACATCATTTTAGCCAAAAAACATATATACCAGAATCAACTCAACACCTAGAATAATAAAAGCTGCAAGTAACAGTGAATTATCAATATTGAAGATTCAATGAAAACCCAATTCATCTCCCCATTCCTCTCTAGCCTGCCCAGTGCTGGCTTGGAAAACTCTGACAAAGAAACTCCCCTTGTGGTGATCAGAAACAGCTGCAACTCATATTTCTTGTCTATATCACTACAAAAATAGCTTAACTCCTTTATTTAATGGATATGATCAATTCTGTCATAGAGCAACAGCAGTTGCCCAATTGATCAAAATTAAATCTTTGCACAAACATTGACTTAGAGATAAATCATAAGAGGCTAACAAGTTCAATATTAGATGCTAATGTAGATGTGCACATGTACAAGTTCAAATTACATGATTCACATAATAAAAATTATAAACATTAAAAAAATTTATATTAATTAAATTTAAAATTACTTATTTATACTAATTCCTCAAAAATAACAAATGTTGTTTTCTTTTTCATTCTTTGGGTATAAGTTTAATTCCATCCATACTTTATTGGAGAGGAATATGCATTAAAACATAAAAATCATAATTAAAAATTTATGATATTTAAATTAAATTCAAATAATAAAATAAATCATACGTGAGGAAGAGAAAAAAAAATTGTTGAGAATATTTAAACAAAGTTTAAATTTGTATAAATGATATAAATACTATTTTAAAAAACATAGAAAACATAATTTTATAAATGATATAAATAATAATTTTATTTTCTTTTTAGTATTTAGATACATGTCCAATTCCATCCATATTTTATTAGAGAAATTTATGTTTATTAAAAACATAGAAATCATAATTAGAAAAATGGTAAATTAAAAAAAATCATGTGGTTTCACACATTTGCAAAATAAGTAAAGTATACTTTTTTAATAAAAACTTGTGGTTTCTCCAGTTAGCAAAGAAAAAGAAAAAAAAACCGTTAACTCCCGTTAACGGTGTTAATCCCTACTTAGTTGGCAAGGGCATTTTCATCTTATATTATTTACCATAATGGCATAATATATGACTACCGGCCTTTATTTTAATTAAAAACATTCTTTTTTATAATTATTTTTTCTCTAAGTTTAACTAAATTGAAATATAATTTTAGTTTCTTTTTATTTGTAATGTAGATGAGAGAATAGATTCAAGAAACCAATTTATAGGAGAAAAAAAGGGAAATTATCTAATAGTCCCTAGCACTATTTGTATACTATTTGCCTTTATACCCTACCCATCCAAAACACTATTTATACTAAATCCCTACACACCCTCACCCAAGGACCCTAGACAATTAAATAACTATTCAAGGGATGAATAGTTAAATATTTAAAAAAAAAACACTATCCTCATTATTCACTATTCTATTATTCGGCGGAGAGGCAGAATATTGGTTTGAATACTCATCTGAAAAATGATATGTTTTTTACATATTTCTATAAAACATTTTTTATTACTTATATACTCCACCGTCAAATAACTTATTAGAATTTTGACTTTTAATCATAGTTAAATTTAATCATAGTAAAAAAATATTTAAACTATCTTAAAATTTTCAGGAATATTTAAAATTTTTTTGTATTTTTATAGAAGTATATTAGCATTTAGAGGGATATATTAGAAAAACATTGCAGTAATTTTCTCTTATTTTATCAATTAGTTTGACACCATCAAAGATTAACTTAACTACATGAGCATATAAGAAAAAAAAACTGATTTGTAGAGATAAACAATAGAGTTTTTAAGTAATTTTGAATATATCTATTCTACTCCTATATGCCAATTGTTGATTTGTTGGTAGTCTATTTCAAAGTTTGTGGACCAAATTACCCTCACTTAGTTTTCATAATTCTATTAATATCCCAAGTCTTTTAAATGTATCTTAAATGTCCTATTAAATTTAATATATTTATGTTATCATTTAATTTATGTTTTATCATAAAACCTTATTTAAATTTCATTAATTCTCATAAGATTTAAAATTATCTATTTATTTACCACAATATTTAAAATTATCTATTTATTATATAACTTTATATGTTTTAATCATTTTCAGTTAAATATATTAATTTATATTAAAATACAACAATTACTTCAATTTACCATTTAATTTAATATATGATTTACATTTTAATAGTGGAAATTTACCATTTCTATTTATTAATATAAATTTATATGTTTTTAATCAATAATTCTTGAATATATTAGTTTCTATTAAAATACAACAATTACTTCAATTTACCATTTAATTTAATATATGATTTACATTTTAATAGTGGAAATTTACCATTAATATAAATTTATCTGTTTTTAATCATTTTCAGTTGAATATCTTAATTTCTATTAAAATACCACAATTACTTCAATTAAATTATTCTTATTTCAAATTTCAAATATATTTATGTTATCTTCTAAATTATTAAGAAGATAATATTATGATATATTATTTACCACAATCTTTAAAATTATCTATTTATTTACCATTAATAAAAATAAATAATATTCTAATTTATATTTATTTTTATGTTCTTTATCATATAACCTTATTTAAATTTCATTAATTCTCATAAGATTTAAAATTATCTATTTATTTACCACAATATTTAAAATTATCTATTTATTAATATAACGTTATATGTTCTTAATCATTTTCAGTTAAATATATTAATTTATATTAAAATACAACAATTACTTCAATCTACATTTAATTTAACATATGATTTACATTTTAATAGTGGAAATTTACCATTTCTATTTATTAATATAAATTTATATGTTTTTAATCATTTTCAGATGAATATATTAATTTCTATTAAAATACAACAATTACTTCAATTTACCATTTAATTTAATATATGATTTACATTTTAATAGTGGAAATTTACCATTAATATAAATTTATTTGTTTTTAATCATTTTCAGTTGAATATATTAATTTCTATTAAAAGACAACAATTACTTCAATTTAATTATTCTTATTTCAAATTTCAAATATATTTATGTTATCTTCTAAATTATTAATAAGATAATATTATGATATATTATTTACCACAATCTATGCTGCCATTATCTATTTATTTACCATTAATAAAAATAAATAATATTCTAATTTATATTTAACTTATAATCCTCAATCTTTTAAAATATTTAGAAGATAGTATTATAAATTTATAATATATTTATCCAAATTTGTACAAAATATTCTAATTTATATTTAACTTATATACTCAATTTTAATTGTTTCCATTGCTTTCTCACCCTCGCACTACAAAATGTTCCCATCCCCATCTCCGACATCACCCTCGACGTACCAAGCATTTCAAGCTCCACCGGTGAAGTCTAATAAATCGCAATTTATTTTTATTTATCACCTTTCCTTCCATATTTCTATCTTTTCGCGGTCCTATTTTACCGTTGATGGGATACTCCACCCTTCAACCTAAATCAATGCAATTCATTGCCATTAAATGGTAAATCTTTTCTTCTCCCATTTTACAGTTGATGGAGGACCTCAACAGACCTATACTAACATTCAACCTAAAGGTCATTTGTTGTTTGCTTCTTCAAGAGGTGTGTTCCTGGTTCATTCAACTTTCAAGAGATATATTTGTTTGGATTGAAAGAATAAGGTATGTATTATTTACAAAAAAATTGTTGATTCAAAATTATATATGTCTATTAATTTGTGATTCTTAGAGCATGCCTTCTTGTCCTTGCACATTTTAATTGTGTTTTCTTGAAGACACCCTAATTTAGAATGATCATTACCATCTATTATTTTGATAGAATCAGAAAAATTATATCTTGGGTACATTTAGCAGTGAATTATTTTTACTGAAGCATCAATAAGATTAATATGATGCTATCTAGAGTGTTATTTAGAGCGTTGTTTTGTTTGTTGAATACTTTTTTTTTAATTATTTTCTTTCTTTCTTGATAGTTTGATTATAAGAATGCCTTTACTTTTAAATTCTTGAAATATTTTAACAAAATGAAGGAAAAGAAAAAGGCTTGCACATTAGTTTTTTTGTTTTGGTGATAAATTATCTTGTAAACATGTTATTTACATTCTTGTTTTACGCCTCTTGAATCTTTTTGAAGATTGGAGATAGGTTAATGTGAATATGAAGGACTTTTGTTTTGTGCATTAACCTCTTTTTGTCAATTGATCTGCGCTTTTTATTTTTTATTTTTCTTTCTTTCTTGATAGTTTCAGTTATAAGAATGCCTTTACTTTTAAATTCTTGAAATATTTTAACAAAATGAAGGAAAAGAAAAGGCTTGCACATTAGTTTTTTGTTTTTGTGATAAATTATCTTGTAAACATGTTGTTACATTCTTGTTTTCTACCTCTTGAATCTTTTGAAGATTGGAGATAGGTTAATGTGAATATGAAGGACTTTGTTTTGTGCATTAACCTCTTTTTGTCAATTGACTGTGCAGTGGGTGATTCGGAATTTGGTCTTGACATTGAAGATTATCTGATTGGTTTGTCATCTAAACTATATGACTTATTCTCTCAAATATTTGCACTTCAAAGTAGTGGCTTTTGTATGTTTAATCATGTAATTTTCATTGCGAACATATTTTATTGTTACCCTTAATCATGGTTTGTTGTCTGGTTTCCCTCATTAGAGATGTTCGTGGGTTCTACTCCATTTCCTATTCATTAATGTTAATTCATTTTGCCATTGGCAAATCCTATGGATCTTACACTTAAATGATGTTCACTTTTCATTATTGAGAAGAGAAGCAAGTATTATCTTCATCTAATTCTATAAGTTTGTACTTTAATCTTTTAAATTTATTTTCAGTGATGATTACATTGTACTTCTAATCTTTTGCATTTTTTTTAGTGGAGGGGATTATTAATAAGTTCAAATTCCCATATTTGATCTATTATTTATTATTTATACATTATTGACAATTATTAACTGTAGAGCAGACGATAAGATCTAGCACATTGTTTTTGATTATTTATATTCAAAGACTATTTCATCCACTTCCTCTTGAAAGATTGCATTCTGAGAAGGCAGAAATGTCATGCTTGTTTAACTAAAGTTGACTTGAGGACTCTCCAATTTAGCAAACAATTATGGATGATTACATGTGGACATGCTTTATTTCTTTCTCCTTCACCTTCCAATCATACCAACATTTGTGATTTTTAAGATGAAAGTTTCTTTGTTTTCCCTTTTATTTATGATGTTGTAGTCTCGAATAATGCAGTAATTCTAAGATCATAAAGGTCATTTGTTGTTTGCTTCTTCAAGGGGTGTGTTCCTTGTTCATTAAACCTTCAAGAGCATTTGTTTGGATGAAAGAATAAGGTATGTATTATTTACCAAAGAATATTGATTCAAAATTATATATGTCTATTAATTTGTGATTCTTAGAGCAGGCCTTTTTGTCCTTAACATTTTAATTTTGTTTTCAAGAAGACACCCTAATTTTTCATGATCATTACCATCTATTATGTTGATAGAATCAGAAAATTATATCTTAGGTACATTTAGCAGTAAATTGTTTTTACTGAAGCATCAATGAGATTAATATGATGTTATCTAGAGTGTTATGATGTACGTGCGTTGAACAGGGTTACTGAATTATTTTTGTTTATTATCAAGTTAAACAAGATTGATGAATTTTTTATATCTTAAAACTAAATTTTGTGAAAAATTGTTTACATGATGTCTTGTTATCAATTTAGAAGTACTGAAGTAATACGACATCCATATATAAAAGCAAACAACTTGCAACTATATTAGCTACAAAACCTTCTGCATGATTTACTTTCTTTGTCTTGTGTATTCTTGAATTTCTAGACAGTAATGGTTCTATTCCTTTAGTATTTGAATTTTGTGGGTGATTTGTGAATCCCATAGGGTGTGCCTTTTTTAGAATTGTGCTAGATGTCCATTTCAGTTTGCAAGATTATGTTGCAAGTTCTTCGAAGTTCATTTTTGCTATAAGTTGTAGAAAAAAAAGTCAATACATAAGAAACACAATTAACTTCAACTACTATTATAGGCAACAAAAGTGTGTTCCAAACATGTCCCTTCTTTGAGATCTCCGTCCCTCCATTCCGATCACTTTCTTTTTAAAGACAAAGAATGCTGACATTTATTTTAAAGACAAAGAATGCTGACATTTATTTTAAGTCAATATTAATAAAAAAAAGTTATAAAATATAACCAAACAATTCAACATGCCCTCGTGCAACGCACGTGCATTATACTAGTACTCCTATAAGAGGATTGTTGGTCCAACATTTCAAAGTGTGTGGACCAAATTACCCTCGTCAATTTATCTTAATTCTAATAGTATCCTAAATCATTTAAATGTATATTAAATGTCCTATTAAATGTTTCTTAAATTTCATATATAATAAATTTGAAAAATTAAATTAAATTCAAGACAATATATTAAATTAATTTTAAATAGATTAATAAAATTTATGAAAATTTTAATAGATTACTAAAATCCAATTAAATGAATAAATTTAATTTTATTTAATTGCTCTTTCTCATCCACACTACTGTTTACAACCTTTCACCTTCTCACATCTTCCATTCCATTGATATATTATTAAATTTAAATGGTTAATAAAATTAAATTAAAGATTATATATTAAATTAAATTTAAATAGATTAATAAAATTTATAAAAAATTTAATAGATTAATAAAATTTATAAAAATTTATGTATTATTTATTATTTATACATACTTTATTGACAATTTTTATATTAGGGATGTGTGTTTATTTTTTACGTTAAGAATGTGTGTTTAATTTTTACATTAGTGATAAGTATTAATAAGATCTAGCACATGAATTTGGATTAACACAGTAGCATGTCTCATGTCCTTGTTTTTGGTTCATATCAATTCTGGGAATGAGGAAGTAGCCAAGTAGGTATTATAATTGAAAAAAGAAAAGAATAAGACATGATATATCTCATTCCACAAACCAAATGAACGGTATTATTAGTAAGTTCATATTCTCATCTTTGATCTATTATTTATTATTTATACATATTTTATTGACAATTTTTATATTAGGGATGTGTGTTTGTTTTTTACATTAGGGATGTGTATTTATAAGATCTAGCACATGAATTTGGTTTAGTTATATTCAAAGACTTTGTCCTCCACTTCGTCTAGAAAGCTTGCATTCTGAGAAGGCTCAGAAATGTCATGCTTGTTTAACTGAAGTTGACCTGAGGACTCTTCGATTTTGCAAACATGTGGACATGCTTGATTTCTCTTTCATTAAACAATTCTGGATGATTATATGTGGACATGCTTGATTTCTTTCTCCTTCACCTTCCAATCATACCAACATTTGTGTTTTTTAAGATGAAAGGTTGTTTGTTTTCCCTTTTATCATGATGATTATGATGTTGCAATCTTGAATAATGCAGTTATTCTAAGATCACAACTGACATTAAAACCAATAATGTACCTTGTTTAGATTTGTGGACCAATCCAGGCCTCAATTATTCATGTTTATTATATCTTAAAACAAATTTTTTTAATCCCACTGTTTATAAGCTTTATGTGTGACTTTTATTATGGTTCACGAATCAAGATATGATAGGCATATCATCTTGACAGTACATGATTTTAGAGTTCTCATTACGTAAGAGATGTTCAACTGGATGAAAAAAAAAAAAAATGTTAGTCAAGGAATTTGAGAAATTTTGAGAAAGTGTATCTTTGATTTTGAGAAATGAATGAAAAGGTCGGGAAAAACAATTTAATATTAAATTTGGAAGTGTTTATGTATTACATATGTGTGTGTATCTTTGTGATTTCCTTGCAAATATAATGGGTACCTGCTTGTCTTTCAACATTTTTCCCTGTAATGATCCTTTTCTCATTGAACTAATAAATTTATCCGACTTCTAGGTCAGAAACACAACAGGAGCCTGTAAAACACAACAGGAGCCTCTATGGCCATGTTTTCTTTGCATGCTCAGGTTCTAGATCCTAATGATCCAGCTATCTTCCTTTGGGAGAACACATCGTAAGATATTGACTGATGTTTATAGTAAAATTGGACTTCTGTATTACTGCCATGTGGCTTAAAACGTCCCATTACTATACACTCTTTAATTTTCAGCTATTGTAATGTACTTACCCAAGTCGAAAGATGATAAAAAGAGGAGCTTGCTGGGAAACTCTAATAAGGATTCAGCAGAAAAACAATCACCTGAGGTAATGCTTAATCCTTCAACTACAAACATCTACTAATTAATTGTCCATATTATTTGTCATATGCCTTTTGATTGTTTTCCTTTTATTTCCTTCTATTTATTTTCTAATTTCCCAATATTTCTTTCAAACATTAAGTTGTTTGACTTGAATTTACCTCTTTGTTCTTTGATCTGGTGGTTTTAAGTTATTAACCTGTTGCATTCCTTATAATTCTTTTAGGTGAAGGATGATGTCACAATTAATTTTGTTGATGATTTTATGAGGTATATGATTGATGCCCTCTTCTTTCTTAGAATATTATGAGTTTCGATATTGGATCTTCATATGCATTTAAATCCTTTTTTTTTGTTTGATTAATTCATATATATACTCATCTATGATTTTACCCCAAGTTTCTGTGAACTATAAATAAAGTTTGAGTTTTCCATTGGATGGACAATACAAGTAGCTGAAGATATCCTCAGACAATATGTAAACTACTTGTTGAATGTTAATTATTTATTTGTTATGTATGATTTACAAATTTTCCACTGACAGCTTCCCAACAAAAAAAGGTTGCTTGATGAGTTAATTAACTATGTGCAGTCACTGCAAAGAAAGGTTGAGGTATGCTCTTGAAGAACTTTAAAACAATTTGTAAATCTTGTGAAATTTTACCATCATACTCAGCCCTTTTTAATTTATTTAATTTATTTTTTTGCAATCTAATCTGTCTATGTCATTATATATATATCTATTCCAACAGTTATAAGAAAAGTTCAAAAATTTATTTCCAATATCATGCCAAGGTATGTATGCTTTCATTATCCTGGTCCATTGTATATGTATTATAGGTTAGTTTTGTGACAAAAATTGTAACTAATGGTCTTGCTTAGGGTTTATAAGCTTCAGTTTTGGTTTTTTTGTATTTGCTTGGACCTAGATTTTATGGTTTATTTTCATCTATCTTCAATTTTGTATTTTACCATTGATTTTTCAGTCTGAGATGTGAGAACAAAAGATACATTGAGTTTCTTACTAATGCTCTAAAGTTTATAATATTTTAACTTGATGCTTTTTGCTTACATATTTGTGAGAGTTGATACACTAGGTTTTTGATTTTATGCATAAGAAACACTGATTTCCTCCTATGATACTCACGTTGTATTTTATTTTATATTCAATCCTGTTAATGAAACTTATTTTTTCTTTAACAGAGTCACCGATTGTTTAGGCATGCTCTAACAATTTTAAAATTCTATACAACACAAAGCAATGCTATAGGGCTTGCCATGCCAATCATATTTTCACATAAACAATGTAACTTTAGTTTAGATCTCCTTGATTGTTTGATTGAGGTTCACATCAATTTAGTTTTCTTCGTGGATTGTTTTATTTCATGCAAAATTCTCCGTGATGGCCTTTGATTCTAGATGCATACTGTTGAGGGACTTAACAAGGGAAACAAGCAATTGGATCAAGGATTATTCTCCAGATTGCAACATTTTTTGTGGTTTGTGCTTGTGAAAACCATTTAGCGGCAGACTAGGTTCTTGGTGTGATTTTAGTTCTACCTCTTCATCTAATTAGTTGCATTCTATACCAATTGCCAGAAGGATTTTTCTACCAAATGTACTGACTTTTAAATATCTCTTTTTTCGTGTAACTAATTAAGTTTTATTCAGAGTTTTAATTTGTGTTATATTGTAGAAAATGGAGATTGTTGTAGTTAGTGATTTGGATATTGCATTGCATAACTTTGTTAACAAATATGATAAGATGGCTTTTTACTCTTGTTTGCAATACAATCTTGAGGAAACACGAGTAAGCTTTTTATGATACTGCTCCAGAATTCATTTTAACATCTTTTAAATATAGGTTTCTATTAATTTGATGCTACTTCCATTTGGTACCACAGAAAAAACTAAACTCGGAAGCAAATACATTGAAGATTGGAGAGGAAGACCCGCCATTATCAGAGGTTATCTTTTTTCATTATTATTATTGGCACCATGCCTTTTATAGATCTATTGTTTCCAATCATGACTACCTATATATAAATTGATTTGAGTTCTCAATTCAATTAAATTAGCATCATGAATGCGAGGTACTGGATTGTTTTATATTCACACACTTTGCCCTTTTTTGTGACTAATTATTGTAAAATTGGTGACATGAACAACTTTTGCTACAGATCCACATCAACTTATGCATTAGCTGCAATACAAAGTATAGCATAGGATGAGGTGGATTACCCTTCAAGTGAAGAGACAAAAATTTGAGATCAATGAAGTTGTTGAGAGTTCTGTATGTTTTATCTTTTATTGGCATGTAGCTTCTATGTCTCTGGAACTCTACTTTTTTCTCAAATATTTTGATGGCATTCTTTCGTTTTATTATTACTTTCTTCTATCAATAAGAGTTCTATGTTTCAGACATCGACAACCATGCCTATAATATGTGTTTATGTGTTGTGTGCGTCTTAACAACGTTGATATGCTTGTTTTTGCTAGAGATGTTTATCTGCAAAATATTATAGCATGTCCAAAAGTGTATACTGTAGAAAGTTTTTTCCTTTATTTGATGTATTGTTTTTTCCTGCAGATTCTAGATTGGTTTTTTATTATGCTGTATCCTGATTTGATCTACATTTTTCTGTCAGATTTGTATTTGTTCCTATCAAAATATCCTTCGGAATGAGGAAATGGAATATAATGACCAACATTGGAAACATATATTGGGGTTTTAATTTGTAATATTCTGGATGTTAATAATTATTAGTGGGAATTAGGTTAATATATATATATTTTTTAAGATTTTCACAATTTTTATGTATTTTTTTATTACATTTGCAGGCAATTTATATTTCATAATGTGCCTTTTGATGCCTATTTTACACCTTTGATTCTTTTTAAGTTTTTGTTGGAAAGCTTTTCAGTTTACCATTTAGATTCTATAAAATTATCAATGATAGAATCTATTGTGACATAAAATCATTTAGAAATTAATGTATAAAATTCAAAAAAATACATACAAAAAGATTAAAAATCAAAAAATAGATTCATGTAAAAGCAACAAGCATTATATCTCTATTCACTATCTTATCATTATGTTTTATCCAATGTTAGTATTATATGTAAAAGTAATTGGCCATCATCTTATAATGATGTATGGAATATTGTTAATGTCTGATTACTTAGAAATTAAGTCTTTGTTGATTTTTTATTTTATTATGCTATAATAAATTTTTCGAATAAAACTCCAATTTCTCTTATATGAAATCTTCTTGGTTGTTTTAATAATAATAAAATTATTCTTATTTCATTTGATGTTATTTGAATTGCATGTCAAGCAAATCTATCAGGTTAAAAAGTAACTTAGAAATTGTATAGCTAATAGCTTACGACGTGGCAATTAATTTATATTGCTTGCAAAAACTGTAAAAAAAATCAAAAAATCAAAAGTCAATAACCAATTGACTTGGTGAACTAAAATAGATTGGTGTACCAAATAGATTCATAGAAAATGATCATCAATGTGCCCAACTTGGCTTCTTCTTGAATATATAAATTACATTAATATATTTACCCAAATTTATGCATGACTTATCAATCTGCAACTCGTGGTGTGGAGCTTCGTGCAACTGTGTTAGCTGTTAATGCTCCTTATCAAAGGCTTTAATATAATAGAAATATAGCATATATGTTACTATATAAAAAAATATATAAATATTTGGTTTTAATAAAAATGGGATTACATCACGTTTAAACTAAATAATGAGGACCTTAGATTAGGGATTTCTTCAAAAAATATTTTTTTTTAAAAATTATTTGCTTAGGTACAAATAGGGATGTAGCGAATTGGGTCGGGGCGGTTTTGCCTACCCCCGAACTCGACCCCCACCACCCAGCCCCGATACCCACTGGTTTTAAAAACTCCGCCCATACCCGAACCCGACGGGGAATCGGATACCCGCGGGTATCCCACCCCGTCCTCTAGGCCCCACATAACATTAACAATAAAAATTTAAAATTTCAATCCTAAGTCTTAATGTTTTGCACATTTAAAATCTCATAAAACAATAATAAAGTATAAATTGAAAACTTCAATCCAAAATCTTAATGTTTTTTAGATAAAATGACCACCATTCATCATCATCTTCAAAGAGATCAAACCAAAATAATAAAGTGCACATTCAAACTTATACAAAATGATACTAAAGTAAAAATTGAAAAGTTTAATCCAAGGAACATAGCCCTTTAGAACCCCATTCATCACCATCATTATTTTCATGGAGAATAATAATTTTACATTTCGGGTTAGGGTTGGGTTCGTTGGTCGGGTATCAAGTTTCCCATACCCGCCCCGCACCCGCTTTATATTATTCGGGTTTTACCCGAACCCGACCCGAAACCCGGTCAAACCGGGTTTTCCCCGTCAAACTCGGGTCGGGTCGGGTCGGGTCGGGTCGGGTTTGGGTATAATTGCCATCCCTAGGTACAAACATTCACAATAAATGAATATAATATAAATATTATAGTTATTTAATTTTTAATCCTTTGAATAGTGTTAAAATTGTCTATAGATCCCTTGGGGTGTGTAGAGGTTTAATATAATAATATTTTGAGTGTGTGTGTTTTGGGTGGAGAATAATATCAAATAGTGTCAGGGGCTAAAAGATAATTTACCCTAAATATTAATATGATATATGCTCATATGTGTATAAATTTGTAAATCAATGAATATATAACACATTTATCACTTTTATAGTTCTTTTATATGCCAATATATTTTACTATATATACATGAAAATATAATATAAGTCAATATTAATAAAATAAAATAAATAGTAGAAAATATCAATTATAATATAAAAAAAAACCAAACAATTCAATATGCCGTCGTGCAAAGCACGCGCATTATACTAGCATATATATAATTGTAATGTGATGCTAGAATACCAATTCAACCTCTTCGGTATGTTTAAAAATATTTTGTAAAGAAAATAACTTCAAGTCCCATGTGATCCATGTGGATGAAGATAACAATGTCCAAGTGATATCCCTTCTAGATCTTTTCCAAACACCCCCATCAAGTATTTGTCTATGCATGTGATGTGATGTCTAGAATAGACCTTCTAGATCTTCGGCTTGCCAGAATAAGTTGAATAACCTTCAATCTTCATTGCCATTTATGTACTAGACATGTCACATATTCAAATTTGAATATAAAATCTTGAATTATTTTTAATATATAAAACCATAATAGGTATTCGTAAAATATAAAAATAAATTTAGTTTATGAAGAAGATTGATATTTAACTTATTAACATAAATTCTCTTTTAAAGTTTATTATATAATCTATTTGGAAAATAGATAATTCACTATTCATCCCTTGAATAGTGCCCAAATTGCCAAATGATCCTTGGGTAGGGGTGTTTGGAGATCTAAAGTAAATAGGGTTTTGGGTGTGTAGTGTGTAAAGGTGAAATAGTCCCAAATAGTGCCAGGGACTATTTGATAATTTCCCCTTTGGAAATTTTTCAATTGAATTTTATACTTATAAATGAGCAAGGAGTTTTTAGAGTTTTTCTTTTATCAAAATAAGCCGAATCACTGCCACTCATAAGCTTTTCAATAATACCCCATAGCCTCCTCCTTTATTTTTATTTTACTTGTCACCCCTTGGGTTAGTTATTCACACTAAAAGTTTTGAATAGTTTTTTAAAACATTCAAATAATAAAGTAAAAGACAAAAATACCCTTTTTTTATAATTATTATTTACCCATAACTAATAAATAATTAATTTTTTTTGAAAATAGTTATATGTAAATTATGAGTTTATTAAGAGAAATACAAATAATATTAAATTTATAAAAAATATTATTAACATATATATTGTTTTAATTTTAATAACATACATTAAAAATTTTATTTGTAAGATGTTCAAAATAAACAAAATAATTATATTTCTTTTAAAAATTTATATTTTTAGAAGGAAAATAATAATAATAATAATAATAATAATAATAATAATAATAATAATAATAATAATAATAAATATATTTTATCACCAACAAAATACATAATTATTACGAAACAAAAAATATGAGAAAATTATTAAAAATAATATTATACATAAAAAGGGTAAACTTGTCAATTTACATATATTATACCTTTAGGTTTTATATTTAACCAAGGTTAAAGTTTGAAACTTTAGTCAAGAGGGGTGACAAGTAAAATAAAAATAAAAGAGGGGGTTATGAGGTATTATTGAAAAGTGAGGGGGTGGTATGTGATTTGGTTATTTTTGAGGGGGTGGTAAGTAAAAAACTTTTGAATTTTTCATGGTATGTCAATTTGTAACTATTGAAAACATAAATTATAATTAAAAAAATAGATAATTCACTATTCATCCCTTGAATAGTGCCCAAATTGCCAAATGATCCTTGGGTAGGGGTGTTTGGGGATCTAAAGTAAATAGGGTTTTGGGTGTGTAGTGTGTAAAGGTGAAAAAGTCCCAAATAGTGCCAGGGACTATTTGATAATTTCCTCTTAAAAAAATTAAAATTCAAATTACATGCTCGACATATTCACAGATAAATTTAAATCTTAAAATAATTTGAGTAATTATACCTTAAAAATAAAAAAAAGGCACTATTCCCAAGGTGGCAGCATTGTTGCTCCAAGTTGCCTGGTTTGTCCTCGAGGACTTCAGGCTAGAGTAAGTTTAGCTTGAATTGATCACGCAACAATACATGTGTGGGTGGGTCCGGGCTCCGGACCGTCCTGGTCGTTTTACTTTTCACCAAAATTTTAACGTACATAAATAAAATCAAATATCGAAACTTAAATTAAGATCTTAGTAGAATTAAAGATAATTATTTATTAGTCCCTAACTTATTCACCCACTATTTACCTTATTTCCATTAGATCCCCACCCAAGGACCCTAGGGATGAAGTAAATAGTGCTAGGGACCTATAGGTAATTTGAACCCCCACCCAAGGACATATAGTTAAATAACTATTCTTATTATTATAATATATAATTTTAAGAGTCGTATTCAAACCCTAACCCTAGAAAAATCCAAATTCTCTCTTGTTTCTTTTGGCGTTCTGCCATCGGCTGAGGGGTTGAGGGGGGGAGGGGGAGGCTGTCGGCAGAGGACTCCGAGGGCTTCTCTATCGAGCTGCCGGGCAAATTCCGGACTCGCCGGTGCCGGGGGTCTGAAGCCCCCGTCCGTCCTTGCAATCTTGAATCTAGTCTCCAAATAGGCTTGATTTGGGACCTTGATCTAGCGTCTCGCGAGCAAGAGAAGGGATTCGGGAGCTCTCTTGGTCTTCCTAAGAAGCATCTGAGAAGGAGAGATGGGTGAGCGTAAGGTTCTGAACAAGTACTACCCGCCGGACTTCGATCCGGCGAAGATCCCGCGACGGAGACAACCCAAGAACCAGCAAATTAAGGTCCGGATGATGCTCCCGATGAGCATTCGCTGCAGCACCTGTGGAACTTACATCTATAAGGGCACTAAATTCAATTCTAGAAAGGAGGATGTCATCGGCGAGGTTAGTTCTCAAACCAAGCCATTCCCCCCTTTTTTTCTATGATTATTTTTTTTCTATTTAATTTGGTTGATACTCTTTATTGCTATCAGAGCTAATAATATAGTTTGTTCTTGATGGCTTGTATTTAGATATCAAATGTGAGTATCTTTGATTTTTTAATGTCCATGCTTGCTATTACTTTTGGCCTATTTCTTGTTCTTTGCCAACGCTTCAACAGTCAATGATGTTTTGAATGCAATCACTTGCCTTGTTTTGTTTGACCTTCTTTTTTAAAACTTTTTCAGAAAATTTTTATTACAGTAAAGACCTAATCTTAGTGCTTTAATTTTTCACTCAAACTAATCATTCATTAATGGATTTTTTTGGTAAGTTTCATTCTAGAATGTTTTGCCTATTATTCCTGTGATACAATTCTGAATTGAGATGTGTTAGGTTTGACACTTCTTTGCTCATGTTTTGGAAATTACAGACATACTTGGGAATCCAAATATTCCGCTTCTATTTCAAATGCACGAAATGCTCTGCAGAGATTACATTCAAGACTGATCCTCAGAATTCAGATTATGTTGTTGAATCTGGAGCGGCTCGTAATTTTGAGCCTTGGCGTGACGAGGAAGATGTGAGGAATTTTTTCAAATACTTGAGATCATATGATGATGGAACCCCTTCTTTTAGCTACCTTTTTTATCAATTCTCGCATAATCCTCACATTTTCTTATTACAGGCAACAGAGAAGGCAAAGAGAAAAAGGGAGGAAGAAGAGATGGGTGACGCAATGAAGTCCTTGGAGAATAGAGCAATGGATTCTAAACAAGATATGGATATTCTTGCTGCGCTAGAAGAAATGAAGTCCATGAAGGTAAAAGCTAAATTCTATAATTTACTAGCTTGTGGTTTATTGTGCATCTGGCAAATATTTTCCTTTTCTCATCCCTTTACCAAATCATATAGTTTCCACTTACAGTTTGCACGTCAAAGAGGTTTTTATTCTTTACTGCCCATTTTTGCATCATACTGACTTTTATCTGTTCTGTCAATATTTTCCAGTCTAGACATGCAACTGTGAGCATTGATCTTATGCTTCAAACTTTGCAACGTTCAGCTGATGTGAAGGTATGATTTTCTTTGTATATTGGTTACCTTTGATTGCACACACACACACACACACACACACACACACACACACACACACACACACACACACACACACACACACACAAACACACTACCCATCTTGACATAGGAGATGGTTGCAGATTGAATGGTAAAGTACGTAATGATGATTAATGCAGAATTGTCTCTGTAGTTATACTCTAGTTCTCAGCTTCCTATTAACTGTTTGTATCTTCTTCATAAACTTCGTAAATTTTGGTTGATGCTTGTTTTTATTATGGAGGATACCTTAGAAATATTCAAAAACGTTATGTTGAGGTGAAAAGGATTGACTTCAAGGCTGCTTAAACTGAGCATGTTGGACCTTTTTTTCAAGGAATAGTAGACTTTGAAATTAATTTTGTTCATTTTCTTTGACTATGATGCCAAGAAGTTGTGTGCAAACAACATTAATCTTCTGAATTACCTTCCACTTTAAGGTAGGTCAAGCATAAATTCTTTTTTTGTTTTTTCAGTTGATATGTTCAGAGAATTTTATTGTAACACATTTCATTATTTCTTTCTTTTAGGGCGTTATAATATATTAAAAAACATTTGAGGCATTAGGTTGTGGAAAAGATGCTATGTCACAAAAAATAATACTAATAAAAATGGAGACCACTGCTTTTCTTTGGTGTTACATATTGGGGATTTGAGTGCATGCAAAATTTCCTAAATGTAAGACACCACTTAAACTAGCCCTGTATTCTACCCAAAAAATTAAATCCATATCCATATGGATTTACCTATACAAACTAAATCCATATCCATATCCACTTAAACTAGCCACAGGTTCTTGGCATACCAGTATTTGTTCGGTATAAACAACTCAGCCATCTGGACTTACGAACAGATGATTCAATTTGATGTTTTGAACTAATCTTGTCTTCTTGAAAAAAAGGCCCATCCATACCCGTCAATCTTCTGCAATTAAATTTGCTTTGTTTGGCATTAAGCAAGTACCTTCAAGAAACTGAATTCAACAAAAGCTTTTATGGAAGAATTGTCTTGCACATGAAAACTCACACCCTATAGTACAACTTTACATACAATTCATGATGCTATTTATTACCAGCATATCCTTATTATGATTGCCATTTTTATTCCTTATGCTTGGTGAAATATAATGGATAAATATTTTTTATTTTTAGGTTATGTATTACACCCCTTTCTTTGGTGAAAGAAGTGGATGAACCACATTTTATTAATTGAAAAGTTAAGTGCTACATAGTTGGCCCATAAAGCCTGTTTACGGAGAATATGCTTTGTAGAATGGAAACTGGCTTTATTAGAGACCCTCAGTTGCCTTAGTCGACTTTTGTGTTTTTGTCGTCCTCGAAGGCTTCATCATCCTCATTGTGTGACCCTTGGTGCGACCTTTGTGGTTGATCATCCCCTGAAAATTCCAGGCTCCTCGTGATTAGATTGTATGTTGTCACCCAGCCTCTAACCTGGAACACTTTGACGGATGAGTTGCATTAAACCAAGATAGTATAAAAAAATTGATGCCACAAATTAGTTTTAGGAAAGCACCTTTTCCTTGGAAACATCTTCTGTTATGTTCGATCTAGATGCTTTAGGCGATGGTAATTGTAGCTATTTCCCATCTCCACCTGATAGTTTTGCCCACCTCTTTATTCCTATAAATCTTTTGTAGAATTCGGTGTTCAAGGTGAGTGTGAACGGTGATCTTTAGTGGTTCCAGATGTTTGTGGCACAAGGATAAGTGAATAGTAGATGTGACACTGTTTCGCATGCAGATTCACACATGAAATTAGGGATGATAAAATCCGATCCGATATGTGGTTTCCGACCCGATCCACCTCGAATGGAACGGTTTTTTTTGTTGGAGGGCGGGGCACGGGGCACGGGGCACGGGGCAGGGCGGGTATTTTTTGTGAGAGGTGCGGGGCCGCCCCACCGTGCCCCGCCAAAAAAATTATGAAAATGCCCATATATATATATATATATTTGTATATTAGAAGGTTTATCATCAATTTTCTAAGTATAAAACACAAACTATCAACTTGTAATCATGTATTAAAAGTTAAAATATGGGCTGGGCGGGGCAGGGCGGGGCCCGGGGCAGGGTGTGGTTCAGGCGGGGCGATGGTGGTAAAGACCCGCCCCGCCCCGCCCCGCCCCATTTCCATCCCTACATGAAATACTCTGTGTGCCCCTCCGGTTTCTTTTTTGTAAATTGTCTAGCGTGAGGATTTTGTTATCCTTTGCAAGCCATCCAAGGAGTTTGATCTTAAGATGACATGGTCCTTTTCAGAAACTTCTTTGCAAGTCACTTCTAATTCCCCTGTCGATTATGAAAGTTAAGAGTAATTTTACTGTGAATTATCAATATGTAGTCAACCTCCATGATCCCTCATCATTTGATGTTTCGGGTGTTAGGGTTATATGATTTAATATTGGTTGGTATTCTATCAGTTCCTGTATGAACAGTGGACCATTCCCTTCCTCCCTCCCTCTGATCTGTTCCTTAGCTTCACTTAGTGGACCTTGCACTTTCGAAGAAGAATAAATAAAGAGAAGCAAGATATCCCATGTTTGGTTACTTTCCCCTTACTTGAGGCAACTTCTGCAAAGGGGCTGCAGTGAAAGCTCATTGAAATTAATAAACTTAGGAAAATATTACCAATCTAATTATTTTGAAGCATTTGCTGGAATGTTAATATGGTCAATTTTAGCCAGCAGTATGTATACTGACTAGTCACTATGAGGATCATAGGGCAAGAGCATGGATGTTGGAAGATCGAAACCTTTATCCTCAATATAAGATAATAATAACATACAGAGGGTTGAGAGGTTGCGTAAGCTTCTACACTATCCAAACCTTAGGGCAAGTCTCCTGTTTATTAACTCATGTTTGTGGGGATTAACTGTGGATTATAAATAGATGCATTTATTTCATATTTTTATATATAAACACCCCAAAGTATCTAGTTGAATTAACCTTTTTGGTTCCTGGCAGGATAAAAAAATTATGGAAGAAGATGAAGAACTTATTAAATCAATTATTTTCCAGGCAAGTAACTATTTATTTATGTTGTGCCTTCTCTAAGATCCAAGTGTTCATTATTAAATACATTAATAATGTCAAGTGAGAATGCTTATGATGATGATCTTTCATTCAGGGTTCAAAAGATTTTGTTCGGAGAATTGATGATGACAATGATGAGGAGGATCTAGATGAAATTTTACATCAGCCATTCGATAAAGCATGTGATTCATTAAATTCTGAAACCAAGGTATGTTATTTTGATATTTTATTATTTTAATATTTTAATAATTCATAATGAGACCATACTATTTCTTTGTTCCAATATTGAGCTGCATGTGAAGCTTTTCCTTTCTTTATGTATTTACTTCTTTATATTTTAAACTTGGTTTGGTTTTTATCTGTTCTCATTTTCGGTGTATTTCTAAATCACTGATTGCTTATAGGAACTCACACATAAGTAAGATTGCCATCAATCTAATCACTTGGGAGTTGCTAATTTCTAACTATTTTTGTCACAGATAAAACATGTTTCAGACATCCCTGCTCGAGTGGGCAATCCCACAGATTCCTTGGTGAAAGCTAGTATTTTTAATGCATCTAAAAGTGGAGGTAAGCTCTTTTCTGATGTCTACATGCATGCCATATTTGGCTTTCAGCCTCATTTTTGGTTTTTGGTCAGCCAAAGAAAGTTATAATGGACCATTAGTAATATATTTTTTCCTATTTGAGTATAAATTCAAACTCTGATTAGTTTCATTTGTTCTTAGGCTATGATTGGTTCCTATTTATGAAGAAAATGAGCAAAGTAAAAAATGTGTGAATTGTTTTTCTTCTTTTTTTGTTATATAGTTCTTTGATCTTCCATTCATCCAACCAAACTCTGTAAACTTGTTTCTCTTTTCTTGTTGTTTCATCTTCTTTTCGTGGTGGTTTTCTTTATATTCATCCAACTTGTGGAAACTTTTTGTCTGCTTTCTTCTGGTCCCATCTTCCTTTCATCTTTTTGTTACTGTTATATTCATCTAACCTCTAGTTATCCAAATATGGCTCTAGCATCTTTTAAAGATTATAGGGAAAACGTTTATGTCAATGTATTTGATTTATTCTACCTAGGGACATTAAACGGTTTGCATCTGTAACCAAAATTTATGCTTCAGCCTCTTGTTTTTCAACTGCCGAATTAAGTTATAATGAACCATTAGTTATATATATATATATATATATATATATATATATATCCAATTTGGGTACAAATTTTTCTGATTTGTTACAGTTGCTCTTAGGCTATGGTTTTTTTTTTTTTTTGTTATACAGTTCTTTGATTTTCCATTCATCCAACCAACCTCTGTAAACTTGTTTCTCTTTTCTTTTTGTCCCATCTTCCTTTAATCTTTTGGTTACTGTTATATTCTTCTAACCTCCAGGTATCCAAATACGGCTCTAGCATCTTATAACAATTAGAGGAAAAACATTTTGTCAATGTATTTGATGTATTCTACCTAGGGACATAAAACTGTTGGCTTTTATTTGAATTTAGTCAAATGTGGTTGGACAGTTTGATGTATAACTCTTTTTTTTTTTTTTTTTAAATTTTTTATTTTTAATTTTATTATTTTTATAATTATTATTTTTGTGTGGAACACATTATCAGCTAAAGCAGATATTTTGATCCTTTTGATTCTTTGACAGACACAGGAGGTCCCTCCTTGCTTCTTAAACCAAAATTTGTGCTGAAGCCGAAGCCAGTGATAGACAATGCAATAAAGAAGCCACGACTTGAACCTACAGAAAATGACAGGCCAAATGATGAAGTCAAAATTGACTTGAAAGAAAACACCACCTATACTGGGCTTCAGTCACTCTGTCAAAACTATGACACCGATGACAG
Organism: Dioscorea zingiberensis; assembly: GCA_026586065.1. Taxonomy (NCBI): domain Eukaryota; kingdom Viridiplantae; phylum Streptophyta; class Magnoliopsida; order Dioscoreales; family Dioscoreaceae; genus Dioscorea; species Dioscorea zingiberensis. The sequence goes on from CM048818.1 coordinate 14,882,620, forward strand.
TGAGTGATTGATCTGTATGCCGCTCATCCTTATCTCTATGGTTGTTTTTACCTTCGATACCATACCTTAGTATTGAACCACCATCTTCAACTCAGGAAAAGCCTGGTGCTATATCTTGATATGTTGTGTATTGAACAAGGAAATCTCATGTAGGCTCTGAAAACTGCTCTTAAGCCAAAAATCTCCCTGTTACTGTTGCAATAAGTGTCAAACTCGTTTTTGCACATGACTTTTTACTTTTCCTCACTCCAGGCCATAATTTTTCGACACTGTTTTCTTAGCACAACAAAATGATGTACACTGGAAATTCTCTGTATGAAATTCTGGCGATCTAAATCATAAGTTACTGATTGCCCCTTATTTGTAATGTTTTCCAGGGATTATTGTTTAAGAGCATCCGAAAGGTAAGCTCTTCATGTGGTTCCATATATTTTTGGGTGAGTTTGAAGGCAAAGTTGTGGTAGTCCAAGTATCCAACTTTAAATGCAGCTCAAACCAAATATTTGGAACAAATTTATATATAAAATATTTATAGTAGGATATTGGTACTGTTTCAGGGCCTATTGTTCATTATTCATTTTATTTATTATGTATATGAAGATCTGGTCACTCATTTTGATTTGATGGTTATGGAATAACCTGGAATAAAGTAATTTAATTTATAAATAATAATTGTTAATTATTTATTACTTTAATAGTAATTGAAATATATGAATTTAATTTAAATCATTTATAATTAATATTAATCAAATCAAAATTTAATTTGCAAATTTTAACTTTAAAACCTTAACTGGCCAAAAATATAATTTGCAAAAGAGGGGCTTTAAAAATTTTAAAAAATTGATAATCTTGCATCATGTTATGTCAAAATTTCAAAAGAAAACCTTACATCTAAGCTTTCTTAAAAAGAAGATGAGTGGCCACAACAATGATAACATGTTAAACATGCAAAAAGCGTGACAAAATTAGCAATAAAATATTAGTGATATTCAGAACTCTTTGAGGACATAGACAAAGAATTGAAGAATTTTTTACAGTTCTGTTGGAGGAATGAAAATAGATAAACTAAATTTATAAATAATTATAAATATTTTAATTAAATGATTAATCATATTTATTATTAATTGATAGATAATAATAATCCTAACTCTAAAACAATAGTATCTTTGTCTTTATCATTAATATACAACTATTATATATTAAAATATATATTTTTAAAATTATAAAAATTATATAGTTATTTTTTAATTTATAAAATTATTATGATATTAAAATTTAATAAAATTTAATAATTAAATTAAAAAATATTTAATTGTAATATATAATTAATAATTATATTAAATTAATATTATTTAACAAGATTAAATAATTGATTAAGGAGGAACGACATCTCTATCGTCCTGCTTCATTCAGGTAACCAAACACCCAAAAGCGTGAGCTCCCAGTTTTGAGATGTCAGGATAGAAACACCTCTTGAGAGGGTAAATGTGACTTTATATTGGAGTGTTTGGTTGAAATAGTGCTAGGTTTTGAGCTGTCTAAGCCAGCACAACCTAGTTCATGATTCGTCATGCTTTGCATAGTCCGATTGCTAAAGTACTAGATCCTGCAAACATGGCCTAGCCTCCTATGCTAGTTTGGACTGGGGAAGAGGGACTCGACGACATGGCCTGAGATTTTAATATATTTTTCTAAATCAAAAGATAATTTATTCTTTATAATATTTTATCATATATTAAATATTTTTAATAATTTTTAAGAAATTGATGGGTCATGCCTTATGGTGGTTGAGTCTTAGGATCGATAGTGCATGTCGAGGTGGCCCGATACATTTATCTATAAGCATACAGAATGGTACTAAATAAAAAAAACTAAAAAAAAAAAGAAAAAATTAGATTGGGGTATTAGGAATTTCTCATATTTTTGGATATTTAAATTTTAAAATTCTAACACACTATCATGTTTTTCCTCATGTTGTTATGCCACGTCTCATCACTCCCTCCAGCATCATTTCAAATCAAGCAAACTTCTATATGTGGGAACGAAGGGGAATTGGGAATATGCTATTTATGAATTTATTTATTTATTTTTTTATGATTCACACTTGTGCTACATTTCGAGGATCTTTTGGATACGATCTGTTAAATTACTCATTTATTCCCATTAGTTAAAACTGGTATGTTTTGATGTTGCTTTTCTTTTTGTTTGATTTAGTTTAAACCATGATTTTCTTTGATTTTATGTTTTATTTCTTATTTCTGTTTGTGTGGGTTTGAAAAATGTTCATTTATTTCTCATGAAGCATTTAATTGGTGCATAATTATAGCATGTTTATTAAAATTTATAGAAATTGGATCATTAATGGTTTCCCTTTTAATGATCAATGAAAATTTGAGGCATAGAGAAGCATAGAGGAGCAATGGAGAGTAAGATGTGAAGAAGAGGAAGGAGGCAACTCCAGGCTGGAGAGGTGAAAGGAGGTAGCACATGACCGTAATGCAATAATAGAGAAGACGAGCAGGCTGGCATCAAGGAAGAACAGGGTGTTGGCACTAATGAGTAGGGGGTGAAGATGCGAAGAAGAGGAAGGACGCAGAGACGGACCGGAGAGGTGAAAGGAGGTAGCACACAACGGTAATGCAATGATAGAGAAGATGAATAGGCTGGCATCAAGGAAGAATGGGGTGTTGGCACTGATGAGGACTTTTGAGATTAACTTCATTGCAAGAGCTTGGGATGGTTTAAAATGGCACCATGCAGAAATGATGAAAATAACAACACTATACTCGTCAGTATACGTATACGGGTGTATGATCTCTTGATTTATTGAGATTGTTTTTCATTATTTGGTTTCTTGATTTGTTTTTGTTTCTATTATATATATTTTTTTTTTGACTGGGTAGAGCTTGTACAAGCTGGGAAAGAAAGACAAAATAAAGACAAAATGAAACAAGCCTAGACAGGCCCTAGACTACAGAAAGGAGCTTATAAATCAGAAGTGCAGGTCAGCAGCAAAGAGCTTGTCCTGCAACCACCTCGGTTTATCAGTTCCACGATGATATAGTGAGAGCCCTGGATTGGTCAGCGCATGGATCACCAGTGAATCTGCTAGCTGATTGTACTCCCTCGGACAGAACTTCAGTTCCATTTCTGGATGATCAGCAAGATAATGCTGAATTCTTTGTATCCCTTCTTGTAATCTCCCATTGCTGTTGGCAGCATCATTGTTGATCATGTGCATAGCATGTAAACAATCAGTGTAAATGGCTTCTACATTCCATCCCTCTGCACTGCAGTGTTCAATAACCTGTGCAATTGCTTGTATTTCAGCTTCAGTGCTTGATTCAGCTCTCCCATTCTTGCATCCAGCCAGTAGTGCTTCATTCTGTCCTTTTATTATAACAAAACCTGTGCCACCAAGAGATAAATTTTCAACCCATGCTGCATCACACATTGCAAATATAGATTGATTGAAGGTGGAGGTTTGAATGTACTCCCTGAAATTGCCTTGCTGTCTCCAAAAATGTTCTTGTGTATACTTCAGAGCCTGGTTAAATAGTTGCAATGGATGATAGGACCTGTTATTGAAGACAGTTTCACATCTAGCTCCCCATATTTTCCATGCGCAGGTAGCCATTAGAGCCTTAGTAAAGCTGTTCTTCTTACAACAAGTACTAAAAGAACTGGTGAGCCAGTCCCCTGTTAGAAAACTAGCAGTATTGTAATTTGTCCAGCCACAGTAGTTGGCAACAGCCAACCAACAGCTACTGGCCACTCTACAATCAACCAGTAAATGCTTGCTGGTTTCCTCAGCCATCCCACACAAAGGGCAAGCCATTTGTGGGCCAAAACCAAGTAAATACATATGACCATAAGTAGGAATTTTACCATGCAACAATCTCCAGAGGAAAGTTTTCACTCTAGGAGCCACATTCAACTTCCATAGCTTGTGCCAACCCTGCCATCTTTCCAAAATAGTGTTGTGCCCTTGGTTAAGGTAGGTATAGACATCCTTGATAATGTTGATTGCGCTTCCAGATGGGGACCAGACCCAATGTCTCTCCATATCAATATTGTAAGTGTGTGTTCTAGGCTTATCTAGATTTAAGAAGTTTCCAAAGCAATGTTGGAACTGTTCAGCATTGATTCTATCCCCTGTCATTAGGTCTGTAAGTCTAAGAGTTTCAAAGTGTAAATCCATATTGATTGGCATAGGCTTAAATGATATGGGAATGTCAAGTAGCCAGGGTTCTGTAAGAAAATCAGTGATATTAGGATTACAACTTGTGATAATGAAATTGTTTCTCATCGCATGAGCAGTGGAACAGAGTTTTCTGTAAAACCAAGAGGACTTCAACATTACTGGTTTAGCCCAAGGGTCCAAATTGCCATATTTGAGCTTTGCAATTTGCACCCAAAACTTATTCTCATCGTTGAGTAAGGTGAAAATGTTTTTAACCATAAAGGCAACCTTGGAGACTCTAAGGTTTTGGATCCCTAGCCCTCCCTCAGACTTATCAAGGGTAGTAACTGACCAACATACCGAGTGAACAGGTCTGTCACCATTACCATTTGACCATAAAAATTTCCTAGCCAACTTGGACAGCTGATCTAGAGTTGTATCAGGTAAAGGATAATAAGACATGGTGTACAAAGGCAATGACATCAGGGAAGTGTTGACAAGTATAGCCCTTCCTGCTAAGGATAAAGATGTAGGATTCCAAGCTTGGAGTTGATGGCTGGTTTTTGTTAACAGGGAGCTCCAAAGATTAATAGGAAGTCTCTTTGGAGCAATCAAAGCTCCCAGGTATTTGAAGGGAAATGTCCCAATTGGCATCCCCAAAATATTGGCAACATAATTTTTGATTCTACCATTGAGCCATGATGGAAAGTGGACGGTTTCTATTATATTTTAATGGGTGTTTCTTTTCAATTGTTTGAATAGAAATAATGTGATTTCTTTTGATTAAACATGTGAATCTCAAAACATTGAAATTTTTTATTTTTTATTTTTTTATGTAAAAGATTATTTGGCCTGGAAAAATATAAATTAGAAAGTAGATGCCCATTTAGAAATCCCAATCGGGTTTTCAACATCAAATCATTTTGGTCAACTTTTCTATTTTCAAATATATCTAATTAAAAGCCCTTCCTTTAAAATATATTTGTTAGTGCAAATGCACTTGGTTGGGAATATTTGACAAAAGTCAACATAGTCAAAGCTGGGTGCAGTCAAAGCTTGGATGATGCAAACTTAGAAGGAGATTGCTACATGCGGAAAGGAGCTGATTAGGGATTAGAATGCAGTTGATTGGGGATATGATTGGTGAGTTAATTTGGCAACTAATTGTTGATTGATGTAAGCCTTGATTGAAGCCAAATTGAGATATGATTGAAGGCCATATTTGGTAAGCAAATATGGTGGCAACTTGAGGAGATCAAGTTTTTGGATGAAAATCGCGCGACTTGGAAGGTGCGAGGTTGATGCACTAAGAACGTGACGGAGAGGTAGTCCGGCTAATTGCAGTGGTCGGGATTAGGTGGATCTGACATAGTCAACTCAGAACTCAACCAGGAGGGTTGCAGGCGTCTCGAGGTCATAGAGCGATGGAAGCTAAAGCCTTGGTTTGTTCGTCAGCCGAGCCACAAAATAATCGTCATTGCAACTAGGCTAAATGTGGAAGGCGTCCAATTTAGTAGCCGCGGAGATTGTGGAGATCTAAAAGAGGAAATCGACATCTTAGGCTTTTAGAGTATCTACATAAGACCCTGTTGGGTGAGATTGACAGAAGACCACAAGAGAAAACCTTGAGGGAGAGGTTAGAGTTGTCATCGGCAATTCGAGGGATAGGGTGCTTATATTGTTGAGTGTGTGTGAGTACCATTTAAAAGAAATTTTTGAACTGCCGTGAAGAAATTTTTAAAAGAAAATAAAGAAAGATTTTTTTTATCTTTTAAATAAAATAAGAAATATTTTTTAAATAATAAAAAAAAATATTTTTTAAATAATAAAAAAATGGTCCCTAGACATTTCAAGGCGGTTACAAAACTGCCGCTAAATGCATCACAAACTGCCGCGAAATGCAGTCTATATTTCACGGTGGTTGTACCAGCGGTTATTCAAAACCACTGCGAATTAAGTTGCGACGCCAGTATTTGCCGCGGTTTGTAAAACGCCACCGAAATAATTTTGCGATAGTTTAAACCACTGCTAAATAACTTCAAAACCACCGCGAATTACCTGTTTTCTTGTAGTGTTTGTTTGTACACATGTTTTTTACCCTCTTTTAGTGGATTTTTATCTCCGGGCTTGGCCCCCCAGACGTAGGCTTGGAAGCCGAACTGGGTTACCAACCCTTGTGTCCCCTTTATGTGTAGTTTGCCTTGCTTGTGTGTGAATGTGTTAGTTATTCTCTTTCAAGATATTCTGTGAGTAGTGAGTTGTAGTCAGTGTTGCAACACATTATACAACATGTGGACAACCCAACAAAACTTACAAGTGGTATCAAAGCCAGTCATCGGTGTTCACCTTGTGTTAAGGTCGGTGAAGTCCTGGAAAAAGTTCTCCACTTTTATATGAAGGGAAGAAGCCTCCAGCAACCGTCCTCCACTTTTACATGAAACAAATTATTCATATTGGAAGACGCGTATGAGGGCATACATCAAATCTATAGATAAAAGTGTCTGGATTGCTATCGAAGACGGATGGACACCTCCAACATGTCTTGATGCTGAGAAGAATGAAGTCGAGAAGAAGAAGAGCAGTTGGACCCACGAAGAACTAAACAAATCCAATTCCAATGGAAAAGCCCTAAATGCAATTTTTGGTGGAGTCGATGAAGCACAGTTCAAGTATATTGTAACATGTGACACAAGCAAGGAAGCATGGGACATACTTCAAAGAATACATGAAGGCACAAACTTGGTGCGTATTTCGAAACTCTAGATGTTAACATCTAAATTTGAGCATCTCAGGATGGAGGAAGAGGAGACCATCAGCAGCTTCAATGGAAAATTAATGGACATAGCGAATCAAGCTTTCCATCTTGGAAAGAATTATTTTGATGAGAAACTAGTCCAAAAAACCCTGCGATCACTACCAAGGAGATTTGAAGCAAAGGTGACTGTAATAAGAGAGGCTCAAGATATTCATACTCTGAGACTAGATGAACTAATGGGTTCACTACAAGTTTTTGAAATGAACTTGAATTCTGAGAGAAATAAAGAGATAGCTCCCAGAGTAGAGATAAAGAAGGTGGTACAACATAAAGAAGAAAATATGATGTCCATACTCAGAGGCATCATGAACTTACTCGAACAAGCCTTGTCCAAGAAAAGCTACCCTTGGAGAAATAAGTGGAAGAATCAATTGAAAAATCAGAAGAAATACAACAATATTCAGTGCTAGGGTGTGGAAGGACCGGTCATCTACAACGAATGTGTACAAATACAAAAAGGGAAAAGTCAAATCTCTCTACCACCTTTAAAGACGTTGTAGAAACTAAGCTGAGTGTTAGTGGATTAGATGGAGATCAGGAAGGTCAAGAAGTACATGCTCTGAGTGGCAACTATGTCTCATTCACCTCAGTGTTAAAGAAAGCAGAAAGCTCCAGCAGATGGAAGCGTGTTGTAGAGGGTATTACAACATCGATTACAACTTCTGAAGTAACAGATAGCAAAAACAAAAATGTTCCCAGAACTAAAACCAGATACAAGTTTGGGGAATTATCAGGAGTTAAGAGACAACAGAAAAGAATAATCCTTGTGTGTTACAATTGTGGAGGAAGTGGACACATAAGACCAAGATGCAGAAAGTTGAAGGAAGACCAAAAGAATGGAAAGGTGCTTGGATTTGAACAGTCAACCAACAGAAGGAGAATCAAAAGTAAGTTCACCGTGATCAGGAAAATGTGGATAAGGAAGAAGATCACAAAGAGAATAGCTACAGAAGAGAAGTCAGAATAAACAAAAAGGCAAACTATTACAACAATAGGCTGCAGAGAGGAAACTCAAAAAAAAAAAAAAAAAAAATTTGATGATTGGTACTTTGATTGGTACTTTGATAGTTTAGTTGCATACACATTTGGACATAAATCTTCAAAGGATGATTGGTACTTTGATAGTGGCTACTCAAGGCACATGATAGGAAACAAAAACTTTCTCACTAATTACAAGAGATATGAAATTGGACATGTTACTTTTGGTGATGGTCAACAAAGTCAAGTGATTGGAAGAGGAACATTGTTGATGCTTGGTGTACCAAGATTGAAGAATGTCCTACACGTGAAGGGCATGAAAGCAAATATGGTGAGCATAAGTCAACTGTGTGATCAAAATATGGTCGTCAAATTCACCAAGGACAGCTATGTGGTTTATGATGATAAAAATAAATGTGTTCAGACAACTGCTATCTGCTGCAAAAGTTGCAAGTGTGTTACAACACGTCTTTTGACATAACCAAAATTTGGCATAAGAAACTTGGACATCTGAATTTCAGAAATTTAATGAAGATTGCTGAGATGGGAGCTGTAAGAGGACTACCAAAGCTGGAGTAGAAAAGGGTGGAGTTTGTGGGACATGTCAATTGGGAAAGCAGAAACGTACTACTCATAAAGTGCTGTAATACACTATTACAATGAGAGGGCTAGAACTACTTCACATGGACCTCATTGGTCCTATACAAACAGAAAGCCTATTAGGACAACGATATATATTTGTATGTGTTGATGACTATTCTATGTTTACATGGGTAGCTTTTCTCAGAGAAAAGTTAGACACCTTTGGAGCATTTAAGAAACTATGCACAGAGCTTCAGATTAAGAAGGATTGCTCTATTGGAAAGATTGTTTGAATCAGAAGTGATAATGGAAGAGAATTTGAAAATGCTCAGTTTGCCGAGTTCAGTAAAGAACATGGAATCCAACATGAATTCTCAACCCTAAAAACTCCTCAACAGAACGGAGTAGTTGAGTGCAAGAATCGAACACTTCAAGAAATGGCCAGGGTGTGATGCTAAATTTGAAGAATCTTTCTACAAGATTTTGGGCAGAAGAAATCAATACAGCTTGCTACATTATAAATAGTGTATCTTCATCCTTCTACTAATATGACCCCCTATGAAATCTGGAAAGGAAGAAGACCAAATCTTAGCTATATTTATATCTTCGAAAGTAAGTGTTACATCTTGAATGATAGAGATCAACTAGGAAAATTTGAAAAGAAAAGTGATGAAGGAGTCTTTTTGGGGTACTCCACAAGCAGTTGTGCCTATCAGGTATACAACTCAAGGACCTAAAAGGTAATGGAATCTATAAATGTTGTTGTGGATGACTATTTTAGTCAGACATGTATTGAGGAGACTCACCATCCTATAAAAGAGTCCAACAATCTTGATATCCAGAGCAGTGGTCTAAATGATGATGATGGACAAGAAGAATAGCTGATTGCAACGCCATCTGCAACACCTGTTACTGCTCTAGATATAGGCAGACAACAAGTTGCAACTGAGGTTACAACACAGGATACATCAGGAGAAACAGTATCAGAAATTGATGAAGAAGAAAGCCAAGATGAATACAATCAAGAAGAAACCATTCAAGAGCCATCCTCAAGAGTACTAAAGAACCATCTAATACAGGATGTGATTGGTAATGTCAGCGAAGGAAGGCATACTCGCAATACTCAAAGGGTAGATTACAGAGAAATGGTCGGATACATGTGCTATAAACATGGGAAAGAGGTGGATCCCAGCATGTATAGGAGCATGATTGGGAGTTTACTATATCTCAGTGCAAGCCGTCTTGATATTTGCTTCAGTGTTGGGGTTTGTGCTCGTTATCAGTCTACACCGAAACAATCTTACTTAACTGCTGTCAAACGAATCCTTCGCTATGTTGGAGGAACTATTGAATATGACATCTGGTACTCGCGAGGCTCCAATGTACAGTTGGCAGGCTACAGTGATGTTGACTAGGCAGGCAACATAAATGATCATAAGAGCACTTTTGGAGGATGCTTCTACCTGGGTACCAATCTGGTTCCTTGGTACAGTAAGAAGCAGAGTACAATATCCCTCTCTACTGCAGAAGATGAATACATCATAGCAGAAAGTTGTTGCACACAACTGTTGTGGATAAAGCAAATGCTTGAAGATTATGGGTTATAAGAGTTACAAATAACTGTATTTTGTGACAATAAAAGTGCCATCGATATCTCCAAAAATCCAGTTCAACATTCACGTACTAAGCACATTAATCTTCGTCATCACTTCATTCGAGATTTGGTTGAGAACAAGATTATAGTTATGGATCATGTTGCAACAGAAGAACAACTAGTTGACATCTTCACCAAACCCCTTAACTCTAACAGATTTGAGTACTTACCAGGTGCATTAGGCCTTTGCGAAGTTTGATCCCTACGGGAGGGACACGCAAGCGACCCTCTCTCTTATTTGCCTTGATGTCGCTTTGCGAGAGGAAGTCGTGCAAGCCATCCGGCGAGGGAGTTGCAACTTCAAATGCAATAGTCAGTGCTTCAGATACCCAGGGAGAGTTGTACCTAGCTTTACACACGCACCATGCCGATCTGATTATTTTTGGCATCATCCGCCACAAAGGGGGAGTATGAGTTCTAAGAGCGAGTTCCAAGTGTTTGTGTCAAATAATTCCAAAGGGGCAGATTGTTAGTGCAAATGCAATTGGTAGTCTTGGTTGGGAATATTTGACAAAAGTCAACATAGTCAAAGCTGGGTGCAGTCCAAGCTTGGATGATGCAAACTTAGAAGGAGATTGCTATATGCGGAAAGGAGTTGATTAGGGATTAGAATACAATTGATTGGGGATATGATTGGTGAGTTGATTTAGCAACTAAATGTTAATTGATGCAAGCCTTGATTGAAGCTAAATCGAGATATGATTGAAGGCCATATTTGATAAGCAAATATGGTGGCAACTTGAGGAGATCAAGTTTTTGGCTGAAAATCGCGCGACTTGGGAGGTGCGAGTGGGCTGAGAACATGATGGAGAGGTAGTCCAGCTAGTTGCGGTGGTCGAGATTAGGTGGATCCGACGTAGTCAACTCAGAACTCAACCAGGAGGGATTGCAAGTATCTCGAGGTCGTAGAGCAATGGAAGCTGGAGCCTTGGTCAGTTCGTCAGCCGGGCTGCGTTACAATCGTAGTTGCAACTAGGTTGCAACGGCTAAATATGGAAGGCGTCCAATTTAGTAGCCGCGGAGATTGTGGAGATCTAAAAGAGGAAAGCGACATCTTAGGTTTGTAGAGTATCTACATAAGACCTTGTTGGGTGAGATTGATCGAAGACATCAAGAGAAAACCTTGAGGGAGAGGTTAGAGTGGTGATTGGTAATTCGGGGGACAAGATGCTGATGTTGTTTAGTGTGTGTGAGTGTCATTTGTTTGTACACATGTTTTTCACCCTCTTTTAGTGTATTTTTATTTCCGGGCTTGGGCCCCCAGACTTATGCTTAGAAGCCGAATTGGGTTACCAACTCTTGTGTCCCCTTTATGTGTGATTTGCCTTGCTTGTGTGTGAATATGTTAGTTATTCTCTTTCGAGATATTTTGTGAGCAGTGAGTTCCAATCTGTGTTACAATACATTATACAATAGGCGGACAACCCAACAGAACTTACAATATCTTTTAGTCTCTTCCTCTCATTTTATATTCACTAATTTAATTACATAAGCCATCTAAAAACTAATCAATAATGAATTTGCCAGCATCTATCTATGTTATTAAGCAGATTCATGGCGAGAAATTTCCACATGGTGGTTACAAATTTTCAAATAGTGTTTGAAGTCAAATATCATGTAAATATATTTTAAACCCTCAAACCATATCAATATTTTTTTAAAATAAATTAAAAGATAAAATTTATTAAGGGGTTGTTTGGTTACCAGTAAATGAAATTGCATGTAAATTGAATTACTGTATTTTGACTTACTTCGAGGGCTGTTTGGTTTCCCGTAATGATAAATGTTGCATTTATTTTGTCCATTGTTTGGTTTGATGTAAGTTGGGTGATACGATTACCTTGTGATGTAAGTGGTGTGATTACCCCATAATCCAATTTTTTTTATATTTATATTTAATGTTTTTATTAGAAATAATAATATAAATCTATATTATTAAGAGAAGTATTTTTAATTTTTAAAAGTATGTATCTATATTGCTAGGGAGTATAAGATAATTTTAAATTTTAAACAATTCAACAAAAACTACAAGACTAAGAATAAACTACAACAAAAGTGCTATCGTCCCCATCAGGTTGACGACAAAAGAATCCAGCGCATCCTCAATTATAGATTGCCACCATAACCAACTCCTGATCGAATATCTTGGCATCCCAATAGCCGGCATCAGACCAAGAAAGCAAGACTGGAACAAACTGATAACAAAGGTACATAACAAATTAGCAACATGGAAAGGGCGGCTAATGTCAATATGTAGACGAATCATCCTACTGAAATCGGCCATTCCAAATAACTGGATGGCCATGTACAAGTTGCCACAATGGGTACTACAATGTATTGCAGGCATGAGACGAGATTTTCTATGAAGAGGAGCTAACCTGGAATCCAAAGCATATCAACTGGTGAAATGTAAGAGACTGACCAGATCGAAGGATCTAGGAGGATGGGGCATCATTAATCTGAAAACCTTCAATGAAGCACTCCTCAACAAATGGTGGTGGAGACTGTTAAATGGAGAAACTGAAATATGGGGTAGGATCATCCAACACGCTTATTTCAGGAATTCACATATCAACCCCAATAGGACAGCACCCAGTAGATCCTCCTACTTCTGGAAGGGAGTGATAAAGCAGAGAGACCCTACCATGGCGAATGTCATAGCAACACCAGGGAATGGAGAAGCACCCAGAATATGGTTGGACAATTGGCTATATGGCCACAACCGCGCTAGACTATTCGCAGAGCTCCAAACATTGTGGGTGAAAGCGGACAATACAAATCAAGAGGCACGCCAAATGCATCTTCAGGGAATACAGATACTCAAAAAGGGACCCCTGTCACTAGGGGCGTTGGAAATGCTTCAAGGGCTACAAGAGCACTTCATCCACACATATACCCAAAGTGCAGATGACAGAAAGTGGAGGCTCACCCCAAACTAGCAATTCATGGTCAAATTACTATATCGTTTGAAACGACAGAGGTATAAGAAGCACCCTACCTGCATCTTACAGGAAGCAAGCATTACCCCTTAAAGTCAAACTGTTTGTATGGTTGGCATGGGAAGACAAGCTTCACACGCTCAAAAACCAAGCAAAACGAAATTGGCAAGGTGAGAGGAGAAGCTGCTACATATGTAATACACACGAAGAAACAACAGAACACCTTCTCATACAATGCCAATATGCCACAGACATATGGACACACCATAAATAACTCATGGGGATTGGAGCCCACCCCAACCAGATACAAGATCTGTGGGGTGGGACCTCTATAGGAAAGCTTATGGAGAAGGTCGGCGAAAGGGATGACAGTTGTTAGTGTTAGCGATTACTTGGAGCCTATGGCTGGAAAGGAACAACAAAGTTTTCAAGGATAAACGTTGTGTTTGTTTGTTCGAAACTCATTCCGCCAAGCTGTTTCCCTATTCTTGTCATGGCTCGAAAGTGGCCAGGTCGCACATCAAGCACAACTACAAACAATGCATACCTTCTACTAACGAGGGAAGAGCAGATACCAATACCTCCAGGAGCAGACTTCGAAGAGAGAGTCCTCCCCACACACACATCCCACACACACACAACCCCATGGGTATACAAGAACCGATGTAAACCTACTTTATCTCTATTTCAATAAATGAATGTGGTTTGTCCACTTTAACCTCAAAAAAAAAAAAATTTCAAAAAAAAAAAGTTTGGGATTTTGAAATTTTCTCAAAATTTTGGATTTTCTATCTATAAGACTAAGTATAAGATTGGGCCAAGAAGGTGATTTTAACGTTTTCTTTTTCAACTCACCGCCAAACTATCCTGAGTTAAAATACAACAAAGGTAGCTTGAGATGTAAAACAACTCATATATAAGTGACCCTTTTACGTTAAACCAAACAAAGCCCTAAATATATTTCATAACTTTGGACATATATTTTAAGGCTTTTATAAAATATCATGTCGTTAAAAAAAATAATCCGAACACTTCATTTTAAATCATTTCTTATGGAATTTAAATTTTTTGAATACTTTAAAGCTTTAAATAACAAATTTTTTAGTTCTAAAAAATAATACTTCAAATCATTAATCCTTTTAGAAAATTTGTTTTAAAAAATATAATTTTTTATAATATTTAAATTATTAAATATGCAAATATAAAAAAAATTGAAAAATTGAATATTTTTGACTAACCACATTGTGAGGGCCATTTACTAGTATCTTCTCTACGATCCTTATACCAACTCATTATTTTATTTGAAATTCTTTTATGGAAGTAAGATGAAGAAAGTATTTTTTTTTTTTAAGTATAGGGACAAATTCTCACAAGGTAATTTTTATATCAAAAATATTCTATATTACTTTTTCTCCTCGATAATTATTCTATTCCTTCTCCTCATAAAAATTCTTCATAAAAGTTAATTTTATTTATAATTTATTATTTGAGCATTCTTTAATCTTTCTCAAGTAAGAGTTCTCCATTATTGTTTTATAAGTAACTATTTTCTAAGATTTACATCAATTATTTTTTTATATCTAAAATCATGTGAAATTTACAACTAACACAAATAATTAGTTTTCTCTAAAATCTTTTAGCTACTACATTTATCTCTTGATCTATAAATTTTTTTCTAGTAATGCTTTTAGGGGCAAGAGAACTTTCAACTTTCGAGAAAAAAAAAGAATATTTTAAACAATTAATTTTTTAATCATAAAAATTAATGTTTAAAAGTTAAAATAGTTAATCTTTTTAGATTTAAGTGAGAATAAGAATATGTTGTTTTCGCTTATACTCCCGGCTCCCTATAAAATGTATCCGTGTAGGAACCCTAGAAGTACCATCCAAGCGGGGGCGAGTCCCGTTCCTTGTTCTGAGAGAAACAGTGAAGGAGAGTGAGGTCGTGCTCCGAGACGACAGATGACGTCCTAGCAAAGCCGATCAGCGTGCAGTGGTCCTACTTCGTGCACGCGACTCTACGGTTGAGCGGGAGTATCTGGTGAGTATTTGCACTAACATATGTGTAGGGGTGATAGATCAGTAAAGTGCTTTTAATTCCTATAGTGTCTGTCCGACGTGAAATAGAGGGGAGAAAAGGTTCCTACAGTGTCTCTCTGACATGAAATAGAGGGGAGAAAAGGAAGAGCCAGACTACCGGAGGTTGAGGCGGAACTCCACCTGAAGGGAACGATGACGGGTTGTACAATCCGGTAAGTCCATACTTCCCTCTGATTTCCTGTGATAGTAAGGATCATGCATGCATATAGGAAGTAGGTGTTGGTGTTCCTTGTCGAGTTCTGAGCGTCGGAGAGGGAGGAGAACAGAAGAAGTGCCTGGCCAGGAAGCCGCGGGAACGAGTAGAGAACCTGGCAGCTCTCCATCTCCGTGAGAGACGGGCAAACGGATTAACTTCTCGAAGGGGGAAGGAGGGGGAAAAGGATTCCGCGGCAGGAACCGCACCAGTCACCCAAGTGTCATCGGCGAGCACCGCACGGGGCGCATGAGCAGGACGCTGCTCTTTTCTCTCAGCTAGGCTCAGGCGCTATCAGGGGAAAAAGAAGAAGACCCGATAAGGCTTAGTTGATTGAGTTTAATAGTATGTGTTTTAAAACTGGTTTGGTTTAATCAGATAATAGTTTAAGTAAATTGATTTGGTCAGATCAAGTTGGTTTAAAACAACTAGATCATGGTCTGGGTCTGATCGTTTGGGTTGGGCCAACCAGTTTGTTTGTGTCAAAAAAAAATACATACACATAAATATATATATGCATGAAAATTACAATATGCCAATATTTGAAGGGTGCCAATGAAATATATTCCTAGAAGTATCTTGAAATTAAGATATTTTAAATTTAAAATAAAAAATATATCCGGTTGTATCCCGAGGCAAGCTAAAGATACAAATCCCGAGGAAATCTCAGAAACACAGATCCCAAGATAGTCTGAGAACAAAAATCTCGAGACAAAAAATAAATGAATTAAAATTCAAATTCAAGGTCATAAATCTAGATTATGATCATTAAAATTTAAATTTAAATTTTTGATCTAATCTCTTGATGATTAAAATTCAAAAATTCAAGGTTATACCTAAATCTAGATTATGATTATTAAAATTAAAATTCAAAATTTTGATCTTATCTAGATTATGAGATAATGATAATTAAAACTCAAATTAAAATTTCAACCTTATCATCTAGGTTGTGACGATCTATAAATAAAGGAGGGGAGACCTCTTGAAAAAAGAGAAGACTTTGGGAAGGGGGAGGAGATCCCCTCCAGGTTCTCCCCGTGGTGAAGCAAGAAGCTGTGCGGTGGTCGGTCGAACAAGCGGATACGGGCCTGTCTCCGATGGCTTTGCCGAAGGATACAGGCACGGATCCGTCAATTGACCACTGAAGATGAAAGCCCCTCGTCTCCCATGTTCCATCAATGAGCCAAGTCGTCTCCTATGCCTTCGCCGTCGATGCCCAACTGTCGCTGGAGAAGAAAACAAAGGTTATATAATAACCTCCACCCAGCCATCGGATCAACTCGGCTTGGCCAGACATCATCGCCTCGGCCAGCCAGGCCTCCTGCCAAGGCCAAGGCTGCTACAGACGCCGCGCAGACGCCGCGAAGGCCTCAAGACACACGCCAGGCTCCTCAAGACGCTGGCAAGGCCCAAAGACGCTGCTTAGTATCGCCAAGGCCACTGAGCTGGCCATAAGGCTGCATGCTCGCTAAGGCCGCTTCACAAGGCTACTCGCCTCCAGCTTACACGCCTCGCTCAAGGCCAGAGCTGCCCCTCGCTTCAAAGACGCTAAGACTGGCAGCGTCCTCGTCTGGCGCTGGCCGAAGCGATCCTCGCCTCTGAGGCTACAAGGCCCCAGCCATGGCTCATGAGGCGCCGCCTAACGCACCAACCCAAAGACTCTCAAGCACTTATCGGCGCCGAAATAGCCGCCGCAGCAACTTTTTCCGCCATCGCGGACGTCGCCATCAGCTACCGCCACCTCTGAAGCCCTCTAAAGCTACTGCTTCAAAAGAGATCCCATCCTCTGATGCCTGCCGCTTGCTCGACGAAATGCCGCTGAAGATTGCTACTCCAAGCTACTGGCCGATGCCGCCCACCGCCACTCCGCCCAAAGACTTCGCCACCGTCAAGGCCATGCCGCCCGCCTCGTAGACGTCTCCAACTACCACCGCCAAGAGAAGAAGTCCCCCCAGCCTGCTCCTGCAGCCACACCTCACTTGGTTGCTGTTTCTGAAGGTTGTTGTCGCCCCACACTTGGTTGATGATCGCCGACCTTGGTTGCTGAATGGATACTGAAGGTTGCTGTAGCCCCACACTTGGTTGCTGATCGCCGACCTTAGTTGCTGATCGCCGACCTTGGTTGCTGAATGGATGCTGAAGGTGGCTGTCGCCCCATACTTGGTTGCTGATTCCATGAACCATAGTTGCTGATTTGATGAAGACATGGTTGCTGATCTATGAAGACATGGTGCTGATTCGATGCAGACATGGTTGCTGATTGAAGCCTGGTTGCAAATTAAAGCCCTGGTTGCTGATCAAGAATTTGGTTGCTGATCAAGAACTGGGTTGCTGTTCAAAGATTTTGGTTGCTGATCGAAGAAACTGGGTTGCCGACTCTCCATGGATGTTGAACACAAGACCTGGTTACGGAATGGATGCTGAGTGGATGACTTGGTTGCTGCTCCAAAATCTAGGTTGTTAACTAATAAAAATTCAGAGTTGCTGCATTATTAAAAAACTTGTGTATACAAAAATCGATGAATGCTTGTATAGAAACTAAAGCCCAAAATTCAGAGGAAACTCTGTCAAATTTTTTTTATGAAAAGAAGCTGCTATTGCAAAATTTGATTTGGTCTAAAACATAAAAAATGAGGCTGTGCTATAGTGCCATTCTGTTTTAGCATGGAATTACATAGAGCATCCAAAAAAAAAAAAAAAATTTAGAGGTTACACATAGACAATAGGAGACGACATAATTTTGTTTCATAACAACTATCCTCAATCATATGTACATCTATCAGCACCTATTGCAGTTGTATTGGAGAAAGAAGAAGGATTGTTGTTGCTGATTGCTTCCTGCTGCTGTTCAATGGAAGCACCCCCTGCTGCTAAAAATTGCTAAAAAAGAACGGTTGCTGCTGAAAATTGCTGAAAACGGCTTCTGAAAACTCCTGTAGATTGCTGCTAGAGCCATTGCTGATTTGTTTCCTACCGGCCGCAGATGTCGCCAGATTTGTCACGCCACGCTACGTAAAATTCTCGCCAAATCCATTCAAATACCAATAACTTTTGATAGAGAGCTCCAATCGAGTAGAAATTTGCGGCGTTGGAAACTAGACTTCCAGAACTTTCCAACATGTATAGTACAACTCCTATCAGCTGCCCAGTGGGTACAGTTTTGATGGGAAGGGAAGTCAAGTTTCTGCAGTTTGTCTGTTTGACCACCCTTCATTCAAACGGCAATAACTTTTGATAGAAAACTCTGATCGGGACAAAATTTTTGGCATTGGAAACTAGACTCCCAGAGCTTTCTAATAATGTATGGCACTATGCCTTTTAATAACCCAGTTGGTACATTTTTCAATGTAAAGAGAGACAAATTCCTGTATAACTGTCACCTCGACCACCCTTCATTCAAATAGCGATAACTTTCACCAGAAAACTCTGATTGAAGCAAAATTTGCGGCATTGGAAACTAGACTTCTAGAGCTTTCCAACTATATAGGGTGCATCCCTTACCAACGCCCAGTGTATAGCAGATTTCAATGGAAGGAGAGACTAGTTCATGCGACTCAACTAGCTCGACACCCCTTCGTTCAAGCGCTAATAACCTGTGCTAGAAAACTCCGATCAAGATGAACTTTGTGGCATTGGAAACTGGACATCCGGGGCTTTCTACCCATATAAAGTGTGGCCCATATCGATGGCCCGGCTTTGATCATAAGGTATGGATCATGAAGACTCATGAGCTATTGGCGACCATGACGTGACATATGATGATATTGAAATTCAAAAGGGGCGGCGGCGAGGCATACAAGGCGGCGTCACTTAAATAAATAAATAAATAAATAAATCATATATATATATATATATATATATATATATATATATATATATATATATATATGTTGATGCCAAAAACTGGTCCACTTCACTCTTTGGCTACTGTGGCCTCGTGATCTGGTCTCAGCCTTTGACAAACGGTTAATATTTATAGTTGGTGTGGACGCTTACTTACTTTTGCGAGCAAGGAGGCAGCGGAGGGCACTCGGCAATTCCGTCGGACTTATCCAGCGATAGACACGCGAAGAGGAGGAGAAATAATCGAATTGGGCCTTTCTCGCCTGATTTAACTCCGATGCTTAAGTCGAAATTAGGGTAAGAAGTTCTAGGAAATGCTTTGTGTAATGTGTAATGAGTATTTTTCGTCCCCTTCCTTATTGTCCTTCCTCTCCTTTTATAGCAAGTGAGAGGCTGGTTTAAGCAAATATCTTGCAAGGCGGTGGGGTAAGGCGGTGGGCTAGGTGAATATCTTCTAAGGCGGTAGGAAAATATCCGCTTAGCGTGTATAGGTGCTCAGTAGGCAAGTAGGGTAAATATCGCCCTTGTAGTAAGTGGATAAGACCTACTTACTTTGTAGAGGCGTTAGATATTTTACTTCTCTCCTTCCACCCCACGCCTTGTATAAGAGGGTCAGTCATAATTATAATTCAAGGACTTATTCGCAGGATATATTCCTCACGTTATTGCCGAGCGGAATTGTGCAAGGTTATTTGGTGATATTGTCACTGCCAACGATGCTACGCGGGCCGAGAACGCACGGTCCCCGTGTGTGACAGTGGTCCCTAGGTCATTGACATCCGCCTTACCAAATATATCCGTAACACTAGTCCCCTAAAATGTACTTTGTTCAAGAATCTGGCGAGAGGTGAGCTAATCGTGCGTTTAAGCTTGGTTCGAGAACAAGTATTCTTCTTAGTTGGCATGTCTATGTAGGGGTGGGCTTAGTCCATGGCGATGGAGTGGCCAAGCGATTCTTGTGTTCTCTTTATGTTGTTATCAAGTAGATTTTTCTCCAAATTCTCGCCTATTTTTCTACTTAAGGGCTTGTATGGGTAGCGTTCATAGTCGAAATCTTTTGTATCATGGCTCAACGTTTGTCTTTTTATAAATTCTTCACTTTTAGCCAATGCTCTCGCCACTTGCGAATTCCTAGCTCCTTTCACGAACATCCAGCCGGAATTAAGGTCCGGTTTATCCATCTAGTAAGTCCGAGCGGTACATGTGTGGCCAGCGTTCTATTGGTTAACGGGACCCGGGTGAGATATGCATCGTCACGAGGGTGGGAGGCTTTTCATGTTGATCATGGCATGGAGGCGGGAGATCTTTTAGTTGTCACTTATGCAGGGGGTATGCGTTTGAATTTGAGATGTTTGGAGATGACTCACATGCGTAGAAGTGGGTCCCTACCTTCGCCCCGTGCTAATCCGTGTTCTCCTAGTGGGAACGAGGATAGTGGCTATGAGTCCGTGCGTCTCCTCTGAGTCTCATTCGAGCGTGGCTTCGGACGAATCCGCGGATTTTTAATTTTAGTCCGTCGGATAACATGTTTTTGTTATTTTTGTTTTGTTTGTTTGTAACCTGAATAAATGATGTTTGTCATTTTGTTTGTAAATCCTTTGGTATTTTTATGGCCTTCACTGGCGATCCTATGTTGGAATATGGCCTTCACTGGCGATCCTATGTTGGAATGCGTGTTTTGTTTTTTATGGTGTTGGTTCTATGGTATTGTGCTCATTATTTCTTTGGGGGACACGCGTGTCTACGGCATCATTTCATATTAAAAGGGGTGATATGGCGTGACATGCGCGGTGTCGCGTTTTGTCAACAGCATGATGGCGATTACCAATATGTGTCGGTGGCGTTTGGTATCTTTGGCGTGGGCCGGATTTCTTGGAGGAGTAATAATGGCCTATTTGAGCGGTCGGATTTGGGGGCTTTGGTTCAATGGTTTTGATTGGAATGTAACAGAGATCGAGCGGCCGGGGATTCGCTGCTTTTCATATATATGCGAAATCGCATGAGGCCAAAAGGGTTTATTTCAAAGTTGAATCGTGTCTTCTTCCTAAGGTTTCTTCTTCTTCTCCGTGAGCTCTGGTTTTTACGTGTTTGTGTTATCTTTTTCTTTCCTAAGGTAATGGCTAAGCGCCACTTCTAGCGCTACTTCTTCCTCCTCTAGTTCTTCTCATGAGCCCTTGGTCCCTTCTCCATCCAACCACATGATTTCATTTGCGATCCCTGATTTGAGGCTGAACTTGGGGCGTCAGGATTCGAGGTTCGCGGGTTCATCCCGCTTCTAGGGCAACGGGTAGGGGTCGGACACATTCATAAGTCTTCTTGGACAAAGGAAGTAGATAGCACCGTAGCGAAGTATGAGATAAATTTGTCCCTGTTTGAGGTTAGGGTTCCCTTTTGCAGGGAGAGGGCAAGTTCTCCTAGGGAAGGGAGATAGCCATCTATCAAGATGCGCTATTGGGTGGCCTTAGGCTTCCTTTTTGATTTAAGCTAAGGCAATACTAGAAGAGTATCATTTGTGTCCTTCACAGTTGGCTCCAAATTCTTGGAGACTTTTTGAGCAACTTTGTTATTGTTTTCAAGCATTACGGAATAAGTCCGACCGTCCGTTGGTTCCGTATGCTTTTTAGCCTATGCCTAGAGTCTAACGCCAATTGGTATTACTTTTCGGCTCGTTCTGGGAGGAAATTTTTAGGGAAAGTTCCTTCTTCCATTAAGCGATGGAAGAGTAAATTCTTCTTTGTCAAAAGTAAGTCCGAGTGGGATGTCCGAACAAAGTGGGAGGTTCCCCGAACGGACATCGCTTGTGAGGAAATGACGGGAGAAGAGGAGGTTCTTCTTAAGTCAATGGCTATCCAAAGTGTACATGGATGAGTTCTTGACAAAGGAAAACCTTGTTAAATGTCATTTAATAGTGTCCGTAGGTAGGCATTATTCGATGTATCTTCTTTGGTGCGATTTTTAACTACGGTAATTGACTTATTTTGGCCTTTGTTTTGTAGGAAATCCGATGGAGGATGAGGACCTAAGCTATGTTAAGGGTCTTTTGGCCTCTTTCGAGGGCGAAGTTCACCTACCTTGCCTGTGGCGGAAGAAGAAGGAAGTGGTACTTGGCAACTCCAAGGAGGAAAGAAAGAAGAGGAAGAGAAAGGAGGCGGATTCTTCCAAGAAGGGTGTAGGATCCTCACGGGAGAGGAGGACCAAAAGAAAGAATTCGAGGGCGTGTCGAGGTCCGGAATTGCGAGAAAGCGCGGTGGGGGTGCCTCGGGGAAGAGGTTAGATGCAGAAGAGGTCCGCCCGGCATTATCCCCAATTTCGAGGGTCCTTCTTCTAGCCGTGGGAGGACATCCTTCTCATAGAGGTGAGAATTTCTATATATATTTTTTCTAAGGGTAGAATTTTTAACTTAGGTTCTATAGGAGAGGCGGCCCTTTTAGACAAATTAAAAGTAGCGGATTCAGTTTTAAAGGGATCTGCCACTAAGCAAAAGGAGTTATCTTCTGAGGATACTCCTTTTCGCGGACAGTCCGTAAAGGGCGTTTTGATGGCCATGAGGCCCGGCGTCTCTCCACGAAACTCAGGGTCGGGAGGGAAGAGGCCACTTATCAACTATTCCTCTCGGCTATGCTAGTGAGGGTTGTTCTCACATTTCCTTTTATTTCTAAACTTGGCGCGTTTTTTACGAGCGTCTTGTTATTGTCTATGAGGCACTTTAGGCGGACTGAATGGCAATCTTTGCCAAGAAGATTTGGCAAAGATGGAAATGAATAGGGAAGACATTGCCCAGTTAAGCTCTAGGGTGGCGGCCTTGGAAGAGAAGGAGAAAGAACAGCTTGATGTTATCCGGGCCCTTGAGCGAGATAAGTCCGAGCGGTTGCGGCAGCTGACCGCTATGGAAAAGGAGAAGGCCGATTTAGCGGCCCAATTATCTGCTTCTAACTTCTCTTCTTGCTACTGGCGAGGAGGCTATTAAAGGGTTACAAAATGAATCTAGCGGTTTGAAGAAGGAACTTCTATCGACTCGGGATGAAGCGGCCGCTCGATGGGACCTAAAGATGAAAGGCTTGAGCTTACCGCGTGCAAGCCGAGTTGGCGGAAATAAAGGGGAGCGTGACATCTTGAAAGAAGATTTGGCTTCCAGCTTGAAGGCTCCTAAATCCGACTAGAAATTAAGGATTTGATAGAAGCGGCCGGATAAATTAGAAGAAGGAGGTTGCGGCTTAGAGCGAAAGTTAGAGATGGAGCCACTCGTATATATTCCGTGGTGCAACAAGTGGGCCATCACGTTCCTCCTATGGAAGTTTTGTCTATGGGGATGGCATTTGGAGTTTTAAAGAAGTTCACGAATTTGAAAGAGCAACAAGTTATCAAGACTCCAGGCTCCTGTCCCGCTCCCTTGGAGCTTTCTACCCAAGTCCCTTGAGGCGGTGGCCACTGGGGCCCTAGCTCTTAGGATTTTTTCTTTTATGAGCGTTTTGTAAATTCTCAATCACTTGGAAATGTAATTTCTATTCATATGAATGAAATGCAAACCTTTATTTTGGTGAAGATTTATTTCCGAATGATGGTTGTCTTTGAACCATGTAAGAAATTCGAACTTCTTTATTCTTCCTTTGGCTTGTAAACTTCGTACTTGAGTCCTTAGTCCAATCATGGGACTTTGTTGAGTGAGGTACTGCCTTCATGAGTGAGATTGTTGCCTCATACTTGATCGGGATTTTTGTCTTTTGAGAGTTGTCGTTTATCCGTGTAAGATAATTCACTCGTCTTTTAGGAATGGGAATTTCACCACATTTTAGTAGAATGGGAATTTCACGCATTTTAGTAGAATGGGAATTTCACCGCATTTTAGTAGAATGGGAAAGACACGAACTTTACTCCATGAAATTTAAGAGACAACTCTGTAACTTATTGATAGTAGCGTGGTAAGTGTTCAAGATGGAATGGGCGCTTGGCGTTTTTCCATCCATATTCACTAGATAATAGGTGTCATTTCGGGGACGATTCTTTTCTTGCGGCGTAAGGGCCTTGATTAGGAGTTAAGCTTCCCGTTCGGCTTTTATTTCCTTGGAATTCATTTTCTCTTAGGACTAGATCGCCCGATTTGGAAGAAGACTCTTTTACCCTTGTGTCGTAGAACCTTTTGATTCTTTGGCGATAGGCAGTGGCCTTTACTTACGCCATTTCCCTTACGTTCTTCAAGTAGGTCTAGTTCCGCTCGGAGATTTTTCTCATTTTCTTACGGCGAGAACTTACATTTGTGTTACAAAGTAGGCATTCCTATTTCTGCGGGAATGGCGGCCGGCCCGTAAGTAAGGGAAAATGGACTCTCCCACTGGGAGTTACGGTAGTTGTCACTGTAGGCCCAAAGGGCGCTCGGAATTTCTTCCACCCAATTGGTTCCATTTTTGGATACCGGGTTTTGAGTCCGGAGTAAGGTACGGTTTGTCACTTCTACGGCCGTTGGCTTGGGGATGTGTCACGAAGTCAATCACGGATTCAATTCCGAGTTCGAGCGTAAACTCACGAAAGCACGGTTATCAAAGCGCCCATTATCGGAGATGAAGGCGTGGAATTCGAATCGGCGATGACCGTTAAGCCATAAGAATCCACGACAAGCTTTCTCCGTGATTTTGGCTAAGGGCTCAACTTCCACCCATTTGGTGAAGTAGTCGATAGCGACTATTAGGAATTTCGGTTGTCGGATCAAGTAGGGAATGGCCCTAAAGATCAACTCCCCGGATAGCAAACGGTCATGGTGATAATTGGCGTAAGTGGTGGTCGTCTCGAATTTTAGAATGCCACGTGCGGCATCACATTTCCGAGCGGCTATTGCATCTTGAGTTAGCGTTGGCGAATAACCTTGCCGCAAGACTTTGTAACTCAAGGCTTTGCCTCCTATGTGACCATCACGATGCCTTCATGAATTTCATGAAGGATGTAGCTAGCTTGTAGGATGTA
Organism: Dioscorea zingiberensis; assembly: GCA_026586065.1. NCBI lineage: Eukaryota > Viridiplantae > Streptophyta > Magnoliopsida > Dioscoreales > Dioscoreaceae > Dioscorea > Dioscorea zingiberensis. The sequence goes on from CM048818.1 coordinate 14,907,862, forward strand.
AGCATCGCAAGAAAGGTTGTGTGTAGGACCTTTGTATGCAGCTTTCGTTGATGATGATGGTGTCTTGAAGCGGATTTATGGCGATCCGTCGGGCCTCCGCTTTGTTGGGTGGCGCAGCCCACCTTGTAAGAAACTCTTTATGGGATCCATCCAACTTGGCTCTTGGCCACACTTTGTACCTCTCCTTCCGGTCTATCGATAGTCTTTGTGGGAAGATGCGTAGGTTAAAGAGGATTACGCATCTCCGTTTGGCGTTGTGGCCTTTTTGGATAAAGGCGTCCGCTTCTTCGTTTCTTTCGGCAAATTTTCTCAATCTGGAAATAGGCTAAGCATGGTACTATTTTTCTCACTATGGCTTGGTATTTGATCATGTTCTTTTCTTTTTGCTTCAAAATTTTGCCTAGGGTGTGGCTCACGACTAGGCTGCGAATCGGAATACACATGTAGACGCCGAACTCCGAGCCCCGGGCGTGTAATCCGGCAAGGAGTGCTTCATATTACGGCTTCATTGTTAATTCGGGAATTGGAACTTGAGCATCGCCGCCACTTTCCATTTAGAAGGAGAATAAAGGACAAAACACGCTCGACCTTTCTTGATTCTTGACCCATCAGCGTATAAAGACCACGGGATGCTAAGACACTCTTACGGATTACGTGAAGGGAGTTCGCCCTCATTCGCGAGGAAAAGTTAATTCCTCGATGAAATCGGCCAATACTTGGGCCTTGATTGCCGTTGGGGTTTGTAGGTGAGATCAAACTTCGCCTAATTCTATAACCCACTTGGCTAGGCGTCCGAATTTTACGGTTTTATGAAGAACTTGCTTTAGTGGTCGTCGGTCAATATTGTGATCCCGTGGGCTTGAAAATATGGTCTCAATCTTGGATGTAATAAGAGCAAAGGCCAATTTTTCAAGTGGCGGATATCTTGATTCGCATCGTTAAGGATCTTACTTGTGTAGTAGGCGGCTTTGGACCCGTTATCTTCTCTCAAAAGAACCGCTAGCTCACCGCTCAGGGCAACGCCAAATAGATGTAGAGTTCTTCTCCCACTTGCGGCTTAGCCAATAGGTGAGGTGATCGGAGATAATTTTAAGCCCTTGAAAGGCTTTTTGCATTCCTCCGTCAATCCATTTTTGGCGCTTTTAGGCTTGAAAGAGAGGAGATTTTTCTCTCCGGCTTTGGAGATGAACACCCAAGTCTTTAGGCGTCCATTAAGCCGTTGAATTTCTTGAAGACTTTTGGGCGATCCCATGTCAAGAATAGCTTTGATCTTTTACGGATTTGCCTCTATTCCTCTTTGTGTCAACATAAATCCCAAGAACTTTCTGATCGAACAATCGAAGGAACATTTATTCGGGTTTAACCAAGCATAGTGTAACTCGGAGTGGTGAAAAGCCTCTTGTAAGTCGATAGATGTTAAGGCTTTTGACTTTTTCACGGGATATCATCCACATACGCCTCAACATTTCTACCAATCTGCTCTTTGAAGACTGTATTTATGAGCCTTTGGAAGGTGGCTCCAGCGTTTTTCAGGCCGAACGGCATTACCGTGTAGCAGTAAGTTCCAGTGCTTGTAATGAAGGATGTTTTTTCTTCGTCGTCTTTGGCCATTCGGATTTGGTTGTAGCCTGAAAAGGCGTCTAAGAAACTTAGCATCTCATGCCCCGTTGTAGAGTCAACCAAACCATCAATTGGCCGGTAAAGGAAGCGAATCTTTTGGACAAGCCTTGTTCAAGTCTGTGAAATCGACGCACATTCTCCATTTCCCGGACGGCTTTTTTACTAGAACAACATTGGCCAACCAATCTGGGTAATACACCTCTCGGATAAACTTAGCCTTTAGGAGGTTTGATACTTCTTCCTCTGCGGCCTTACATCTTTACGGGCCGGAATTTCTTCTTTTTACATTTCATAGGCCTAAATGGTGATCCACATTAAGGTGGTGTTCTATGATCTCGCGTTTCGCTGGCATATCCTCGATGACCAAGCGAAGAGATCCCAATTTGCCCTTAATGCTCTCATGAGGTCTTCTTTGTGCGGTTGTCAAGTTTGCCCCAATCCGCGTCATGCGATTACGCCTCGTCGCGTCTAGGGAACTATTAGCAATTCTTCTACCGGTGTAGGTGAAGTTCTTCATCTTCCCGTTCGGCTATTAGACTAGCATGGCTTCAAACCTTTGTTTTCCTTTTATTTAGGACTTTCCCTTTGAGGGTGAGGCGTAACATTGCCGAGCTAAGGGTTGGTCTCCTCTTACCTCTCGCTACCACTCTCGATTGGGAATTTGAGGAGAAGATGGTAAGTTGAGATGATGGCTTTCAAAGGCGTTGAGGTTGGCACGCCAAGGATCACGCGTTATAACTTGAAGCACATCGCATAACCAAAAATTTCGTTATCCGCGGTTGATGATCGTGGTGAGTTTCCCTCAGAATCGGTATAGAGATCATCCCTTACGTATGTCTCCGAGAACCCTACTAAGGATGATTTTACAGAAGTAAATCATCCAGCGTCATACCTCATTCTTTGAAAGCACTCCGGAAGAGGATGTCAACCGAACTTCCACCGCCTATCGTAACTCTCTTCATTTTGAAAGCCGGAGACCTTGATGGCAATAACCCGGGTCATCATGGGGGTGACGAGCGTTACTAACATCAAGTTATCATAAAAATGATGGGAGCCGCGGGTGAGACCTTCTTCGTGGTGTTTCTGTCTCTTGCGTCGTTCCCACCATTCGAGCATAACTTTTTCGAGAGGCGGAACTTTCCCCTCCACAGCCAGGGCCACCACTAATAAACCCTACCATCTCCCCTTTTTCTTCTTCAGGCTGTGAAGCTTCAGGTTCCTCCTGGATCTCAAGGTTGATATATTGCTCCAACTGTCCTCTTCGAACGACATCTTCTATTGCATTCATCAGGTGGGTACACTTTTCCGTGTCGTGTCCTTTAGATTGATGAAACTGGCAATATCTCTTGCTATTCTTTTGTCGTTCGGTATTTCTCGCAGGCTCTGGCCATGTCAGAAGCTTTTGCTCTTTAATTTGCATAAGGATATGGCTTCTGGTTTGATTTAGTGGGGTATGATGATCATATTTAACAATCTTTCCTTCTTTTGTGGGTTCTCGGCCGACATATGTATGCGTTGAGGGTCGAGGTTTCAGTTTCATTTGTGCCCTTATGCGTCCACTGTATGATCTTCTTTCCTTCCGTATATCCGGGGCCTTACGGTGACACTTTGGTAGGTTTTTCCTTTTAGGGTGTCTACAGGCCCACGTCGAAGTCTCTTCTTCCCAACCCGTATAAATTTGGAATTGATGTATTTACTGGCTCATAAGGGCGGGAATTGTCTTTGGCGGATCCAAAGTGAGGGAGAAGCGAAAGGGGAATCTAACTTGACCCCTCCATTAAGAAGGTTCTGACCATTCGCGGAAGAAGGTCCGCAACATTTCTTTATTTCGTCTATATAACGATTTAAATAGGCTTGGAGTGTTTCTCCCTTTCATTGTTTAACGTGCAAAAGGGTAGACGGGGTTTTCTTTTGCTTTGAGTAATTAGCAAAGTAGGCTAAAAAGCGATCTGCTAAAATCTGAAAAGAAGTAATTGTGCTAGATGGAATATCGATAAACCAGTCTTGCGCTTTTCCCTCTATGGTGGCGGGAAAAGCTCGGCACATACGAGCGTCGGTAATTCCGGTGAGGAGCATTTTTGACCGAAAAGACTTGGTGGCGGGGCCGGATCGGTTACGCCTTCATATCACGGTCATAATAGGTGGCTTTGAAGGCTGTCGGGAACTTCGTTCTTCCAATATCTCCTTGACAAAGGCGAACACATATTGAGAATATGCGTTGGATTTCTTGTTTTCTTAGGAAAAGTCCTCGCATTTGGGTCCCTCCATTCACAGTTTGTATGGATGGGCTATTTTGTTCCGCTCTTGTCCGTTCCGTTCTTGTAGCAGCTTGCTCTCTACGTCGAACGGAGGGGGGTTCTGAGCTAGCGGAAAAGGCGGTTCTTTCTCTTTTCTCCTTATGGGTGCGGGTTCTCGTCCTCCCTCTGCTTTCAGAATTAGCTAGCGGGGCCGTCGATACGTTCGGTGTTGGGGCTTGTGCGGGAAGAGGTGAAGGATGGGTCAAAGTGTGGACAGCTTGAGCCAATTGTTCCAATTGTTGCTGCATGTTAAGGTAAAACTCTGGAATGGACCCTTGGATTTGGATGGGCCGGATTTTTGGGGTAAAATGGGTGGATTGTCCGTCGGATTTCTTCATATCTTTGGGCCGCCAAGTTTAATAGGTTCTTCAGGGCTAGTAGGTGCTCCTTGTCCTTGGATTCGTTTTGATCTTCTGGTAGTGATCATTTGGCTTTTCGTAAGGGTCCCCACGGAGGGCGCCAAACTGTTGATGCCAAAAACTGATCCACCTCACTCTTTGGCTCTTTGTGGCCTCGTGATCACGGTCTCGGTAGCACACAAGCGGTTAATATTTATAGTTGGTGTGGGCGCTTACTTACGTTTTGCGAGCAAGGGGAGCGCGGAGGGCACTTTCGGCAATTCCGTCAGGACTTATCGCGATAGACTGTGAAGAGGAGGAGAAATAATCGAATTGGGCCTTTACGCGGATTTAACTCCGATGCTTAAGTCAAATTAGGTAAGAAGTTCTAGGAAATGCTTTGTGTAATGTGTAATGAGTATTTTTCGTCCCCTTCCTTATTGTCCTTCCTCTCCTTTTATAGCAAGTGAGAGGCGGTTTAAGCAAATATCTTGCAAGTGCTTGGGGTAAAGGCGGTGGGCTAGGTGAATATCTTCTAAGGCGGTAGGAAAATATCCGCCTAGCGTGTAGGTGCTCTGAGGCAAGTAGGGTAAATATCTCACCGTAATAAGTGGATAAGACCTACTTACTGTAGAGGCGTTAGATATTTTACTTCTCTCCTTCCACCCCACTTGTATAAGAGGGTCATCATAATTATAATTCAAGGACTTATTCGCAGGATATATTCCTCACGCTATTTGCCGCAACGGAATTGTGCAAGGTTATTTGGTGATATTGTCACGCGTGGCCAACGACGCTACGCGTAGAACGACATACCCCCGTATGACAGTGGTCCCTAGGTCATCATACATCCGCTCTTACCAAATATATCCGTAACAATATATATATATATATATATATATATATATATATATATATATATATATATATATATATATCCTATGATGATATTTATATGTAATGAAATTCATGTTATACAAATAAATGAAGTATTTTTATTGCCTCTACTTGTATTCTTTTGCTCTTAATCGGAGGTTCCCACGACATCGTTTGGGGTAATTAATAATAGAGGCTTGCCTCTATTAGGAATTGAAGAACCCACAAACAAACAAATATGACATTTGTGCTTCGATATATCGTCTGGTGTCTACACGATGCCAGGTGCGTATTTTTGATCCCACACAGTCAGCACGGTTGGGTCCGGATCTGGATTTAAGTCAATCTGGTTGGGCTCAATCAAGTTAGTAAAGGTTGGGTCTTGTTCAAAAGATTAGTTGAGCTGAGTCATATTAAACCAAGTTGAGTTTGATCACAATAAAAAGAAAAAAGGGTTAGGTTTGGTCACGTGGACTAGATTGGATCAAATTAGGTTTTAAATAAAATAAAAAGAAAGGGTGTAAGAGAAGAGGTTTGAACCTGAGACCTCTCAGGTGGGCTTGGTGGGCCTTAACCCCCAAGGCCCGGTTGTTTTTGTGGTTAAATGAATCTGGGATAATTATTTAAGGCCTGTCTGACCAGATTTATAAATAAAAGACCAAAAATGGAAGGAAGTGATATTAGAACCCATAACCTCTCAATTATACAATAACACCCTAACCACTAGGACATGGAAAGCCACAGTGATGATTTTTGGTAATTTTAAAATAAATTAAGCTAGGCTAGGTTGGGTCCAATGGGCCTAATTAGAGCATCGTGCATGTTCAATTAGGAAATTTCTTTTAGTTTGCCGACACTGATTTAAAGTCCAATTATCAGGTTGTGAAGTAGAGTTGTGACAGGCTGGATTTTGCTGAGTAACCCCGGTCGACTTTATTGAGGTAAGTACACTTGCCTCGTACCCACTCTTCGGAGTTTTCTTTGGCTTTGCTTATATCATATTGTTGATATTAATACCTTTTTGAGACCATACATGTTTCCTTCATTTGCTTAAATTTTTTTTTTTTTAGCATGCTTGATTGTTTCGGGATGTTGGTATCCCTGCTTTGTTGCTTGATCTTCTGCCCGGACTCAATGGAGCATGGGGGCTCCATTTGGGAAACGATCAAGGACAGGACACCCTGGCGTTTCGGCTTGCCATGCCAGAGGAACGATACTCTGGTTGTCCTTCCTGTCAGTGGGGATGATCCGCTGGCCGTGTCAACATGTGCGAGAGGTGGCGCTACTGATATGCAATCTGAGGACCGCACGACCGAAGAGTCGAGATCTAGCAAGTTGCTGATGAAGCTGGCCGAGGGAGATGTCTTGATGAGCTTTCCTTTAGAACTCATTACAGAGCTTGAGTGTTGTTGTAGATAGGGGTCGTACCTTTGTGTTTGTTTGTGGTAGACTCCTAGGAATTGTTTTGAGGGGTGTGTCCCCGTTGTTTTGACTTGATTTATCAGTCTGTTGATATCATGATTTCTTTTTGAACCCCGCAAGGGGTACTTACTGGGCTTTCCATTCGAAAGCTCATGCACTTGTTCTTTCTTTTTCAGATCCTAAGGAATAGGAAACTTGAGCTCAGGAGCCGATCGAGGGTCGGGGTATTTTGCAGAGGTCTGAGGATCTCTTTTACTTCTTTGTGAGAGACTATTTTATTTTATAGGACCTATTTATGGCCTGTCTTTTGTAGGACATCTGGAACCACTTATTTTATTTTGTTTCTGTTGAGACTTTTTTTTAAATAAGTTATTTGGGATATTTATTTTGATTATATGTTATCTGCTGTTACTTACTAAAGCCTTGTAGTTGAGTGAGGTGCGCCTTACTTGGTTACGGCCGGTCTGCTCACATGCTTGGGGTCCTGGAATCCAGGTCGGGGCGTGACATTTAAGGAGAACACTCAACTCAAATATATATAAGAAACATGTCAAGGAGATAGAGGACAAGTATCATAAGCAAGGTAGGAAGAAGAAATACTCACAACACCAGTGTGAGAGCCTACCTAGATTAAAGGACAATCTTTCGATCCTCGTCGTGACTCACGCGCCGAATCAGGATCTAGTAGACAGATTATAAAATCTCAGTAATTGTACTCAACTTCGTTAACCATGTAGACTAATATGGTTTTAAGAGGACAACACAATGCCCTAATTTTGTAGATTTTTACTCAAGCGTGCAGTCATAGAGAACTGCCAATATCTCCCAATCCGCGGGTTAGATTTCTCTGATCTAAGGTTCGTTAGAAAGCTCTTTTCTTCCCTTTTCTAATAGTATATTATGTTCTCCGATCAGAGGAGTATTGATGCCCCAATTCCCAATTTATAACTTGTAATTAGCTCATATCATAGATTAGCCGATCTTTTAACTTGATTACGAGTCTACTCCTTTGCAGTTATATAATTAAAACCGATTTGAACATCTATCAAGCGGCTGCAGGTGTAGATCAGCGCTAGCCTTCATCTTCTCAAGTGATTATTAGGGCTTCACCTTAGTTTACAAATCAGGGAAATATATCTAAAGGAATTCTTAGAGATGTACAGTTTCTCCTTTTTTCTTGGAGTTCAGGTGCTCCAAAAGGTAGTCTTGTTGTAGTGCAGCTAGTGGAGCATGAAGACTTGGCTGCCTTCTCTCTAGATCTGACTCCCAGGTCCGGAGCTCTCTAATTTCTCTTGAGGAGTGAGGGGTTCAATCTCTAGGACAGTAGGGAGTTTAAGGAGTTTTCCTTCAACTCCTCTAGATTTCGACAGCTTCGTGGGGACAGTTCATAGCATGGTTAGGACTACAGTTTGGGATGAAGAAGAAGAAGGATATCAAGTGAATTTGAAGCTTCTAACCAGAAAGCCAGGCTCTCCCCATGGCTGTCCGTGAGTCTCCAGGACCTGCACAGCCTTCCAGGCTAGTTGTGGCTTGCAAGAGGAGTTGCTCTACCTCTAGTGTCCCTGGGCATCTGCCTTCTCTTATGGTTCAGGGGGGTGGCAGCCACACTAGTTAGCAAGGGATTGAACTGGTGACTAGTAGGAGTTGCCTCGAGGTCTGGCCGTTTCCACCACTTCACCAATGTGGTTCTCCTTGACTCCCTTGACTTCAGGAGCTCAAAGAGGGCATACAATAGCCCGATGTTTGGTAGATCTCGAGCAAGTCTGCAGGTCTGAAGGGGGGTAGGGGCTAGTTGTAATACACTCCAAGAATGATGTGTTGGGAGTTGAGGGTTTCTTCCAACACCCAACTCTTTCTGTTTCTCAGCAATTAGGGTTCTTAAGAGCAAGAAATGCCAAGTTTTGAAGCGATGGTTGCCTCTTTAGCCACTATGGGGTCTAATTAACTCAATAGCCCTGACTTCTCTTCAAAGAAAGAGATCCAATGCTCAACGGATAGGCTAGAGTCTCATGTGAAGCCACCTTCCAAGTCTCAAAAGTTGCATGTCTTTTGAAGAGTCACAGGTGTTGGTGTTTCCTTTTAACAGACCAGATCTACAATTAATGGCATATGATTGAGTCACCTAACCTCAATGCATGGCAATTAGGTATTAAGACCTTAATCACTTGATTAATTATCGTTCTTAGTTTATGCCATGTTTAATTGCATTTGTATAATCACCCAAAAAAAAAAAAAAAACTTGAATTTGCGAGGGGTTTGTGTTTGTCATGCTTTTAGGCTTTCACGGGTGTGGAATGGCTTTCATTTTATTACGATCGCATATCTTACTCACATAGCTATGGTCTGTGCGCCTCATTTTCAAATCCCAAAATTTCATCGTTTACCCCTTCAATTTCCTGGAAAACGCGGAAAACGCATAAAACACGTTTGGTTGGGTCGTTTTCTGGAAAAAGGCGGAAAACGATTTGGGGTTGGAAAATGAAAAACGGAAAACGTTTAAAAGTCGTTTTCTATGGCTGGAAAACGCTGTGGCATAGTTGTAAATAAATCAAACTCCAAAAATAAATATAAAAATATATAAAATATCATGGTTTTCAATTTTTAATTTTTTTAAATATATTTTCTTGAACTTTTATTATTATAAAAATATATAGAATATCATGTTTGTTATTTTTTTTTATGTTTTTAACTTTATAAAAATATCATGTTTGTCATTTGTCATTTTTTTATTTCGTAAAATATCTTTTCTTGAACTTTATTATAAAAATATCATGTTTGTGATTTTTTATATTTTAAACTTTATAAAAATATCATGTTTGTCATTGTGTATTTCTTAAAATGTATTTTACTGAACTTTTGTTATTGTAAATATATATAAAATATCATATTTGTTATTTCTTATATTTTAAACTTTATAAAAATATCATGTTTATCATTTTTTATTTCTTAAAATGTATTTTATTGAACTTTTGTTATTGTAAAAATATAAAAATATCATATTTGTTATTTCTTATATTTTAAACTTTATAAAAATATCATGTTTGTTATTTTTTTATATTTTGAACTTTATAAAAATATCATGTTTGTTATTTCTTATTATATTGTTTTACAATTGTTAAAAAAATTGTTTATATATTTGATAAAATCACCAGAAAACATACTACACAATTTTCTATTAAACCAAAGAGTTTTTCCATTTTCTGTTTCTGAAAACAGTTTCCAATCAAACAGCTTTTCCCTTTTCCAGTTTTTTTTCCATTTTCTACGTTTTCCACCTTTTCGTAAAAGCGAAAATGGAAAACAAACCAAACGCCCTCTAAGCACTTTCAGTTTTACATGGCCCGAGAATAAAAGATAGTAAATTACGTTAGAAAGCGAGGCCGGAATGGTTACCGCAGTCCTGATAAATTCTTGTCGAAATAAGCACTTTGGAGTTTGTCGTTGCAAAACTCCAAGCAGATTTTCTCTGCAAAAGAAAGTATAAGAAGGAGAAGAAGGGATGTTCCTTCTCTTGCAAGCCAGAAAGCAGATAGTTGCAATGTGAGAGGGACTAAAAAGTAATTAATTGAAAAGGAGGAACTGAAAAGCAATCTGTCTTTTCAGCAATAAGGAGATTTTGGGCAGCAAGTACAAGGGCAATTCTGGGTTTTTGCAAAAAAATTAACAGGTAAAGTAACAAGAGGGACTAGAAAGTAATTAATTCAAGAATGAAGAACTGAAAAGTATATTTTTTTGTTAGAGGGACTGAAATGGAAGAATCTAAACTACTATGGACTATATAGTAGTTTTCCCTTCATATTAATCATAACCTTTTTTTATATATAAAAGTGGATAAACTACAGTCATTTATTGAAAATTATAAAATACATAATATTATATTAGGTTCGACACAATTAATAATATTGCTTGATATGATATAATTTAAAAATCTTTAGTTAGATAAATTATGTAAATAAATAATATTTATAATTTATTACATAATGTTTAATAATATAAAAAAAAAATATTAAGAAATATCTAATATTATTAATTTAATAGTTAATAATAAATTTTCTTCAATCATAATATTTTTAATATGTAAAATAATAATTAATATTAATATAATCTTAATAACTTCGATTAATACAAATGTTAATAGTATATATTGATTAAATCAAAAGTCACTGGAACAAGAATTGTCTTGTCAAAAACATACAATATGAACAAATAATAAAATGCGAGGGAGAATATTCGGGTTTGTGGGTGAGTCACATCTTCATCCCCCAAGAAAAGACCTTTGGCTGACAATCCAAAAATAAGACATGAATGCAAATAATTGAATTAGAAGAATGATTTTCACAAATCATGCAAATCACGTTCACATTTATAAATAAAAAATAAATAAAAAAATTGAGTCACATCCTCATTGCTCGTCATCCCTCAAGAAAATACTGTTGAGTGACAATCCAAAAATAGTACTTGAATGCAAATAATTGAGTTCGAAGATTCTTCACAAAATAGTTAAAATAGTTTTACTTATATGTAATTATTTATAGGGTAAATTATCTAAATAGTTACCCAACTATTAAGTTCTTTCATATCCGAATCACCCAATTTTAAAAACTTTCTAATCGTGCACTTCAACTTTTAATTCAGATTCAATCAAGTCACCACAAACACCAAGTAATCTGGTAGACCGACGCTAAGCATTTATCGCTTATTGAAGATACCACGCCACCGCAAGATGCCACGCCTAAAAAAAAAATGATAAAAATAAAAAATAAAAAATTCTAAAAAATTTAAAAAAAATCCTAAAAATCTAAAAAAATCTAAAAAAATTTCTAAAAATTCTAAAAAAATTCTGAAAATTCTGAAAATTCTAAAAAACTTGAACTTTTCAAATAATTATTGTTGAAGTGGTGGTAAAAAATAAAAAAATCTTAAAAAATTGTTAAAAAAATAAAAAAACTCTTTAAAATATCTAAAAAATCTTAAAAATAAACAGGATTTTTTAAAAAAATTCAAAAAATTCCGGTAAGAATTCTAAAAAATTCTAAAAATAATCTAAAAAATTCTTAAAAAAATTCTAAAAAATAAACAGGATTTTTTAACGTAATCACAACGATCAACCAGGAAAAATAGTAAAAAAAAAAGTGATTTTGTAATTTATAAAATTAAAATGGGCTTTGTAATCACAACAATCAACCTGAAAAAAATAATAAAAACGGCAAGAAAAAAATATAAAATGAACAGCTTCAAAACCATTCCAACTTCTTCATAACCTTAATAACCTTAATCACAACAATCACAACATACAAGCACATTTCACTATTTTCCAGTTTTATATTTGTAATTACGTTGTAAAATCCTGTTTATTTTTTAGAATTTTTTTATATTCTTTTGTGCCTATGTATATTCTCCTTCCAAAAAAATAAAAAAAAAATCTAAACATTATCTTTAGAATTTTTTAGAATTCATACTGGAATTTTTTGAATTTTTTAAAAAATCCTTCTTATTTTTAAGATATTTTAGGATTTTTTTATTTTTTTTCTACCACGTGGCAACTAACGTGGCATGCCATGTCAACTGACATGTCAATAATAATTATTTGAAAAGTTTAAGTTATTTTGCCACGTGGCAAGGCTAATGTGGCAAAATATAAAGGATTCTTTATATTTATAAAAAAATAAAAAAAAATGTATATTTTTTTTTAGATTTTTTTAGAATTTTTAGAATTTTTGGAATTCTTACCGGAATTTTTTGAATTTTTTAAAAAATCATGTTTATTTTAAGATTTTTTAGATTTTTAAAGAATTTTTTATATTTTTTAAATATTTTTTAATAATTTTTTAGAATTTTTAGAATTTTTTTAGATTTTTTTGGAATTTTTTAGAATTTTTTTTTTACTTTTTTCTGCCACATGGCAGGCTGACGTGGCATCCTAGGTGCCACCTGTCATGCCACGTCTACTACAAGATTAGCTGAGGGGTTAGTGTGGGTGACTTGATTGAATGTAATTCTAAAGTTGGGATACCCAATTGAAAGTTTTTATAATTGGGTCACTTAAATAGGAGCAACCCATTAATTGGGTGACTATTTAGATAATTTACCCTTATTTATATTCAACACCAGAGCGTTTTGGCAACACTCTTTTTTTATGTTATTAGTTCAAATCACGCAAGTGACATTTGCATTTATTAAAAAAAAAAAGAGAGTAAAATATGAGTCACGTCCTCATTGCTCTTCATCCCCAAAGAAAAGGCCACTAAGTGACAATCCAAAAATGATACATAAATGCAAATAATTGAATGTGAAGAATGATCTACCCAAAACAGTTAAAATATTTTTACTTATATGTAATTATTTCAACATCAGAGTGTTTTAGCAGCATCTATTTTCTTATGTTATTAAATCAAATCACGCTGGTGAATTCACATTTTTTTTTAAAAAAATAGTGGATAAACCATATTCATTTATTGAGATAATTAAAAGTCTGAAACAGTAGTCCCTTGTTGGACCAAATATTACATTTCCTCCACATTGTTTGACGGTGGGTGCAGGTGGCATACCCTTAGTGGGGTCCCTCAGTCACCTCCTCGTCAAAGTCCGCGTCTGGGGGATTCGGCCCGTGTTCCGCTTCTGTGAGGGTGAGGCTGCATTTGATGGAGGCAACCAGATGTTGAAGCTGAATCTATTAGGTGGCATGTGCGCTGTTGAACCACAAGAGAAAGAGGAAGTCAATATGTCGGATGAGTCTTGTATAAACACGTCTTTTATCCTTGAAACATCTCGAGTTCCTCTCCAGCCATAGGCTCTAGGTGACGGCCAACACCAGCAGATTCCAACCCTTTTGGAGGTATTGTCCCAACTTCGTACCGATTGATGAATCTCCCCAAAGGTCTCTTACCTTCGTGGGGATGATCTTGTTTCCTAAGAGGAGCGTGTAGTGGGACCATAGCTCTGCAGAATAACAACATTTGATTAGTAGATGCTCAGTATTCTCTTCGAAACTATCGCACAGGAAGCAGGGCCTCTGTAAAATCCGAGGATTTTAGGAAATTTTTTTTTGATCAAAGGAATTTTCACAAGCTTGGAAAATAATTGTACTTTATTAGTAAAGGAGGGTTAAATTGAAAAATCTCTTAATTTGGTATCATTGAGGACCTATCGGAAATTTCAAGAAAATAGGAGGGTTGAAATAGAAAGTGCCCTCACAAGAATAAGGACATGTACGTAAATTTAAAGATAAGAAGGGGGTTACGTGCAAATATAAATAAATATTTTATGGGGGTATATGATACGGTCAACACCTTGGTTGGAGAATGTTGAATATATATACATTTAAGTATATATAGATAAGGTGATTTGAAAGGAGTGATGGGATGTTATGTATGAATTTAAATGAAATATGATGTGGTTGGAGTGATGTTTTATCTATATATATAGATATTGGATATTCTTATATTTATAAAAAAATAAATATCATGGTAAGGCAAACATGTGTTTGAATGATTGTGATTTGTGAATCACGTGCATGGCCTGGGTGTGAATTAAAAGCACGTTTCATTGATGAAGATGTCTCCAGATAAAGATATATGCTAAATAGAAATGCATATCTATAGATAGAGAGAGATAAGATAAGGTTAATTTCAAAGCCCGTTTTGGATCATCTAGATAAGGCCGGGAATTCATCTAAGATTTTGTTTTAAAAGTCTGTTATCAAGGGAATGAGTGGATGGATAACCTTGAGGGCTTTCGCGAGTTTATATATAACCTTGAGGGCTTTCGCGAGTTTATATATATATATATATATATATATATATATATATATATATACCCTAATTTCGTCTCTCACAACTACTGTCGCCGCCGCTATCTAGAAAAGAAAAGAAGGATCGAAAGAGGCTGTGGACAGTGGCTAGGAGACGTCTCTGATCGGAGCCGCAGGCAGCCCGGAGGAACACCGCCACCGTCAACAAACGGTAAGCCTCCTGTTTTCCTTCTGTCTTTCGTGGACCGTTTTTCTTTTTTTTTGAAAGCATGCTTGGGTGGGTTGGCGTAGAGATTTAGTGGTGGTTTATAGAAGGTGCAGCCTAGAGATAGTTGAGTTGTTATACCATGGGATAGAGAGGTTCTGGAGTTTGGATGATGAAGGAGAAGGATCATGATTTTATGTATGGGCATATCCATGTTTTCTTTCTGATTTATTAAAGGATAAGTAGTGAGTAGTAGAGAGAAGAATGGGAGTGAAGGTTTGGGTTTAGATTGGTTTATGGGTCATGATGGCTTTTGTTATGTCTTTACTAAGTATAGTAGTCTGGCATGGTTACATAAGATAATGGTCTAGATATTGGATGTGGTTTGGAATAAAATCATGTGTAGAGATAGGAGAAGTTTTGATGGGCAAGCTTGCTACAGTTGTCATGAGCATCTGATCTAGTATTCTTTGGAGGGAGAAGACTAGATTGATAGATCCCTATTGGAGGATGAAGTAGTAGTGAGCATGAGTTTTCTTAGAGTATCTAGTGATCTATACTCTTGAAATTGTTGAACTTCAGTGAGGTTAAGTGATCAGAAGTGGTAATGTTTTATTCTTTGATGATGAGCATGACTTGAAAGGGCATGAACAATGGCTGTTGAGGGATATTACTCTTTGAATCTTTGTTCTGGTCATGCTCAGGTGGTTGTATAATTTTCTTTGAGAATTGTTGACCTTCAGGGTGGGTGTTCAGAGATCTGGAAGGTCTTGATCTGATTCTTGGTCCCCTTGGAGTTGTGTGTATTTATGGCTAGGGTCATGGTGGTGGTGCTGATGTTAGAGGAGAGCTTGAGAGTTAGTCTCCAATGGGATTTGGGATTTGTAAGTATGCTTTATAAGAGAAGATAAGGTTCTGTTGATATTTTGGTATACATGATAATGTGTAGTCTGGTGGCATGCGCACGTGTGTGTGCAGGTTGATAGTCAGGTTTTGAGATTTTGTGTAGTTATAGAGAGGAGGTGGCTTATTGGTAAGTGTGACTGGTGAAATGTTTCAGTAAAGAATGTTTATCTCTCTCTCCCTGTTAACCAACACATTAGTATGGACAAAGTAGTTGGAGCCCTTGGTTTGATGGATTCATGGTTTGGATTTCGGAGGCTTTTAATTGGTCTGAGAAGAGGTTTAATGGCTGTAATTTCATGTAAAAGGATTGAAGTCTTGATAAAGGATTTTATTTAGTTATTGGTGTATTTGTATGTGTATAATTTTTGGGTTTGTGATTGGGCTATGGGCCGGCCCGGTAGGCTTGAACCAGGGAACAACTAATATGTTTTATGGGCTTAATTAAAATAATTGATTATTTAATTAAGTGGTTAATTAGTTGATTTGTTTGAGTTGGGTTTAATAATGGGCCGGGCCTATTTGGTGGACATGCATCGTAGTGTTGGTTGTCTATTGAGCACTTGTGTATTGCTTAAGACGGGGTTATGTTAACCAGATATCGACGAGGAGCGTGGAGCTTGATGGCCGTGCAGTCTGGAGCGATGGATTGGATTGCGATTAGAGGTAAGTACCTTTGCTTCGTTGCCCTCATTTGATGGTTGTTTTCTTGTAAGTTACTCTTGCCTAGATTCCACCCATTATCCTGGTTTCTTTGATTTGCTAAATCTTTGGTTGTTGGCATGTCTTTCTTTGTGATACACAATTGTTTTTGGATACATGCACATACATGATAGTTATTGCTCTCTTTCCTCGTATGTGTGTGCTTGATGTGCTTGTGGTAGTGTTGTTACTACCGCTTGTTTGGAATGCTCATTGGGCTTGCCACCCGCGGTAAATGACACTTGACCGTAGGCACTCGTGGTGCTTGTGTGCGATTAGGTAGGTATGCGTTAGTGGAGTGAGCTGGCCTACCGCAGCATAGCCTCCTCGCTATTCCGCACGACTACCATGGAGATACCGCAGCATTGTCTGTGTCGGGCCGGGTAGGTGTGCGCCAACCGAAGTTTCTTCTTCCGCCGGATTCATTGATGGAGCGTGAGCTCCGGATGTTGCGAGCGTTGGGGGCCAGGACACCACGGCGTTCGCAGGCATTCCCTGGCGTAGGGGCGATACTCGGGCATCCGCCCCGGTCGCCAGGGGTCGATCACTAACCATGTCGACATGAGAGAGAGGTGGCGCTACCGAGGAGCCAGGTTGTGTTAGTCACCGCGCCAGATGCCGTGTGTGTTGCCGATGTGGGAAATCATTGCTGAGCTTGTTATTGGAATTCTCTTCCAGAGCCCCGAGGGCTGTTGTCGGATAGGAGTCGTGCCGTTGCTGATGTTTGTGGTAGACTCCTAGGATTTGTTTGTGTGGGGTGTAGCCCCTTTGTTTGATGATTCTTTGATTGCTGATATCTTGTTTCATCTTGTGGCTTTGAGATCCTTGCAGGGTACTTACTGGGCTTTCCTTTCGAAAGCTCATCACTTTTTCCCTTCTCTCATTTCAGGTCCTGAGGAGTAGGTGACTCGAGCTCAGGAGACGTGCGAGAGTCGGGGTGGGATATTTGCTGAGGTCGGAGGACCTCTTTTCAGTTCTTGTGTGAGATATTGGTTTATGACCAGAGGGCCTCGGGTATTTGTTTAGGTATTGGACCCTTGTACTTTTATTTTCCGCATTAACACTCGATTTGTATTTGTTTATTATTGGATTAATAAACTTTTGAATTTATTTTGTTATACTCACTATCATTTTACTTAGGCCTTGTACTCGAGTGGGGCCCGTCTCCACTTGGGTACGGCCGGTCTGTTGACGTGCCCGAGGTCCCGGGATCAGGTCGGGGCGTTACAGCCTCCTTTCCCCTTGCCACCCTCTCTTCACAAGGTTTTGTATTGCTGGTAGCTTGTCTGTCCAATCCAACCAGGAGAACAATTTGACTTTTAGGGGGGCGACTTGATTCCAAAACAGCATCGGAAGGGGGCTTCTTGTGCCACCATCGATACGGAAGCGGTAGAGTGACTTGACCGTGAACTCGTGTGTTGGGGTAAGCCGCCACCTTCTTTGATCAATCTGCAAGGTTCCACCGTGGACAAGGTGCTCCTGTAGTCCTTGCCATAGTTCACTCACCCCTTGTGACAGGGGCCCCGATTTAAGAAGGGGTATTCCCCTCTCGTTTAGTTGTCGTGTTTCCCGGATTGTGAGCTCCGTTTTCATAATTAATGTTTGTAGCTCAAGGTAGCGTCCATAGGGGTTAATTTTGTTGAGCCAGTTGTCGAACCAGAGTCGAATTGTGTCCCCCATTCCTGGTGAGACTACCACGTTCGCCATGGTGAGGTCTCATTGCTCTACGACTCCTTTCCAGAAGAAGGAGGCCCTGTTTGGAGCAGGTCTGAATGGGTTCATATGCGCACTCCTGAAGTAGGCTTGAGAGATGATTCTTCTGCAGATCCCAGTTTGCCCATTTAGTAGTCGCCACCACTATTTTCCTAGGAGCGCTTCGTTGAAGGCTTTCATATTAAGGATGCCCCATCCCCCAAGGTCTTTTGGCTTTGTGAGGGTTTCCCATTTCACTAGCCGGTAGGCTTTGGAATCTGGGTTGGTACCTCTCCATAGAAAGTCTCTCCTGATCCCCTCGATGCGGCGGAGCACCCACTGTGGCAATTTGTATATGACCATCCAGTGGTTTGAGATTGCCGATAAGACGGCGTTGAGTAGGGTGATGTAGCCTCCCTTTGATATTAGCCTTCCTTTTCAAGAGGCTAGTTTGTTTCGTACCTTTTGGATGAGTTTGTCCCAATCAGCCTTATGGGGTTCTTGCGAGTAGGATGCCTAGATACTCTATCGAGAGAGGGTTTAACTGGCAGCTCATTGTCGAGGCCAACTCTTTCGCCTAGTCAACCGATAGCCAATAGGGATAATGGCGCTTTTGCTGTAATTGATCCGTAGTCCTGAGAGCCCTTCGAAGAGGAAGAAGATGAGTTTCAACGTTCTGAAGTCGCTCATCTTCCTTGAGCTTAGCATTAGTAGGTCGTCAGCATAAAGAAGTTTTGATACTTGTTCCCCACCGGAACCTCCTATTTAGTAGCCCTCATAGATATTTTCGTGCATGGCATGTTTCACCATTTTGGTAAACACATCCATCGCAAGGATGAATAACATAGGGGAGAGAGGGTCCCCCTGGCATAGGCCTCTTTGGTGTCGCACATAACCCATGGGCTTTCAATTGACAAGGAAATTGGACTTGGAAGATTGTAGGATCATTCTGATCCAGCCAATCCATTTTGGTCCGAAACCCCTGAATTGTAGAATTTCGAGGAGGAATTCCCAATCGACAGTGTCGAAAGCCTTCTCAAAATCTATCTTCATTAGCGCCCCTCGTTTCATTTTCATGTTGTAGATGATTTCTTCCGCTGCCACGATGCTGTCTTGAATACATCGACCCTTAATGCAGGCTGTTTGGGTTTCGTCCACTAGATCAGCGATAACTGTTTGAAGCCGGTTTTCTAGGACCTTAGTAATGATCTTGATCAAGCAATTGAGTAGGCTTATCGGACGGTATTCCGTAATTGAGGATGCGCCGCTCTTTTTCAGGATCAAAATTATATGTTCCCAGTTTAGTCGCTCCAAATCTGATGTGCCTGGTGTAGGTCACTGAAGGTTTGGAGTATTTCCTCTTTTGTGAATCTCTATCCTTGTTGATAGAGGTTCATTGGGAATCCATCCGGTCCCGCTGCTTTTTCCAGGTGGAGCTCTTGGATAGCCGCGAAGATTTCTTGTTCCGAGAATTGGTTGTCGAGATGGGATAGAT
Organism: Dioscorea zingiberensis; assembly: GCA_026586065.1. Taxonomy (NCBI): domain Eukaryota; kingdom Viridiplantae; phylum Streptophyta; class Magnoliopsida; order Dioscoreales; family Dioscoreaceae; genus Dioscorea; species Dioscorea zingiberensis. The sequence continues at coordinate 14,927,162 of CM048818.1, forward strand.
CTATCTGAGCGGTCGTACGATACCAAATATAGTGGTGAAGTGTTTGGATATTGCACTTCCGATGTTAGCGGGTGTGCTGTGTGTATGGTCTCCTACAGTAAGTTGATGAATCCAGTTTTTATTTCCCCACTGGTTGGCAACAGAGTGGAAGAACTTCGTGTTCCTATCCCCTTCACTGAGCCAGGTAATTCTTGAGCACTGTCTCCAATGATCCTCTTCTTGCCTGATTAAGTTGTCGTATTGGGTTCTATTGGCCTGGAGTGTTGTTTCTTCCTCAATGGAGAGTTTTTGTTGTTCGCTTTTGGTATCTAAACCTTCTATATTCCGTAGGAGCTCTTTTTTCCAACTTTGTTGTGCATGGTGTTCTTCTTTTCTCCAATGTCGTAGTCATCCCCTTAGTAAGGATAGCTTTTTTGCCCATTTGTATGTGTCGGTCCCTAAGTAGTCGTTCTATTGCCACCAATCTCTTAGTGTGTACCAGAAGCCCTCAATTCTACCCCAACCTCTATTGAATCTTAATGCTAGTTTTTTCAGGTCGTGCCTTCCACATTCTAAGGCTAAGGGTACATGATCTAAGCGGATCCTTGGTAATGCCGTCTGCCATATGCGGGGGTGGGCAGCCATCCACTCAGGGGATAGGAGGAACCTATCCAGCCGGATCATAGTTGGGGATTGTCTACCATTTGTCCAGGTGAAACTCCTACCCATCGTAAAGCTGGAGATCCGTAATAAGGGCGTTGAAAACCTGCTGGTCTTGGGTGTCCCCTGTAGGTGTGTTTCTATCCAACCTTGCACCAACGGTTAAATTTGTTTTAGATTGGGGACCGAAACCGGCCGAAAATTGAATCAAAATCAAGCCAAGATAAAAGGATGTCCAAAATTTAACGTGGAAAACCCTCAAAATTAGGGAAAAAACAACGGGTTTCTCGCACGAGAGTAAATCACACTAAAAGCTCATCAAAGTTCTATGAAGAATGAAAACATTTGAGAGGAAGCACAAGATGGAGAGGAAGAAGGAAGGTGGGTTGCTAGAGAGGCAGGGCTTCTCCTTCCCCCCCGCCCCCTTTCTTTTTTTTTTCCATTTATCTGCTCCTCCTCTTTATAGATGTTTGGTCTAGGGAAACTTGACGCCCAAGTTTGCCAACTCAGCCCTAGGGGAAGCTTGGTGCCCAAGTCTGCCAGCTCAGCCTTAGGAGAAGCTTAGCGCCCAAGTCCTCTAGTTCAGCCTTAGGAGAAGTTTAGTGCCTAAGTCTACTAGTTGTCCTTCCTTCTAGAGGCTTCTAGATGGACCCTCGTGGTCCTCTTGTTCTGTATGAATGGGTTCTATACTATAATTTTTTAGTAGAATTTCCGAATAAAATTTTCCGAATAGGATTCCGAGTAGAATTCTCAAAATAGGATTCCGAGTAGAATTCTCCGAATAGGATTCCGGATAGATGATGCCCAGTAACGATTCGAATAGGATGTATCCCGTGAACTGGATAGAGAACGCCTCAGTGAATATGAACGGGATTTTCGATAGAGATTTCTGAATGGAATCGTCTCTGGTCCAAGCCGAGTTAGGTGCAGGTGTGAGTAGAAACCATACTAGGATGGGATCATATGTGAATTCGGGAGGAAGTTTCCTAGATGTTTCTCCACGTGGATGGTTGGGTGGCCTCCACATGTCTTCCACTTTTACCCCTATCAACTTATATTTAACATTAGAGTGTTTGGGAAACACTTTATTTTTAAGTTATTAGTTCAAATCACGTTGGTGATATTCACATTTATTATATATAAAAAATAAACAAGAGTCACGCCGCTAAGTCATTGCTCTTCATACCCCAAGAAAAGACCATGACAATCCAAAAATGACACATGAATGCAAATAATTGAATGTGAAGAATGATCTTCAAAAAAAAAAAAATATTTTGGGTTTTTGCTTGCATACTTTGTAAAACTTTAAAATTACTTAAATACCCCTATAAAATGATATTTATTTGTGTATCCCTGCAAATCAACTATTTTTTCTTATATGCCCTTGTGGCTATGTTGATCAATGGATGGAATGAGGGAAATTACTAAACTAGGTTTGCTTATATATCCCTCTAATTTTTTTTCTTATTTTGAAGAAATTAGTTATTTCACATAGCGAATGATCATTATAGATATGCTAATATACCCCTCTAATTTTTTTATATTATATTTTATGGACTTTTAATTATTTAAATTATAAATAACCAATATAAACTTTCTTATATACACTTTTAATTATTTTTAATTTTGAAAATAATTTTTGAGTAAATGTCCTTTAGATTTATATGGATTTTACAAACATATTCACAAAAATTTACATTATTAGATAATTTTTACAAACATACACTCAAAAATTTGTAAACATGATTTCAAAAAGCATGTGCCAAAATATTTATAAACATACAACAAGTAAAAATATAATGACATATGAAATTTATAATAGATAATTCACTATTGGTCCCTAAAATAGTGCCCTAATTGCCTTGGGGTCCTTGGGGTGTTTATTTATTATTTAGTATTGTGTGTGTGTTTGACTTTAAGGTCCCTGGAAACAGTGCCAGGGACCTATAGATAATTTCCCCAATTTATAATAAACAAGTCCAATATTTATTTATTTTATTTTTTTGAAACAAACAAGTTCACCATAAGTTCTTTAAAAAACAAATCACATCCAATATCAAGTCTTTTAAAATCAAGAAAAATAATACATATGTTATTTAAGACAAAAAAACACAACTAAACTTCTAAATAATAACAATGCTCCAATAATTCTAATAATAATAACCCCAAACTCCATTCTCAATTTCTACCTGAAAAATGTTGATGAATTTACAATTAGAACCACCTTGCACAAAGTTATATGAGATGTTATGAAGCATCAATTGGACACCATCCTTCTCAAAAACCCTACAAGACAACAACCCAAAACAAAATTAGCTCTACAAACAATATCCATAGCAAAAGAAAAAAGCATTCGAAAGAAAAGATAACAACAATTCACATTAGCCTCAATATACCTCTTTTGTCCTAGTTTCAAGAAGAGAATCCACTACTCCCGATTTGTGTCCAAGTTGAAGGAGAGAGAACAGATCGCGGCGGGGAGTTTAGAGAGATGAAAAGCTACTTTTAATGGACAAAGAGGCTCCACTAATGCCTACAAAATAAGAAAGAAAAAAAAAATTATGGGGTTATATAAGCAATCCTAGTTAAGTTATTTGTCCTCATTCCATCCATTAATTGAACATCTTCAAGGGTTAACTTAACCGAGTGGTGATCCCATAGGACCTGTCCCATGGTGGAACTGAGACGTGGCAGCATCAAAGCAATGGACTTGCCTCGAACTTAAACCAAAGAACATATCTCGAGGCAAGACCATCACTTTGATGTTGCCACGTCTCGGTTCTACCATGGGACCGGTCCCATAGGATCATCACTCAACTTAACCACATGGGCATATAGACAAGAATAGTTGATTTTCCAGGATATGCAAGCAAAATAATTTTTATTGGGTATTTAAGCAATTTCAAAGTTTTATAGGAGTATAGAAGTTGGGTATTTAAGCAATTTCAAAGTTTTATAGGAGTATAGAAGCCTAGCCCCCCCCCCCCCCCCCCCTCACTACGTACAGTAGTATACCATGGGGTGCCTTCTAGGGTGGGGGTTGGGTGTTGGTTTATAATTTTTTGGGTATTGATTTTGCCACGGCACTGGTCATCGTGCAAGGTGGTAAGAGCCAGTCATCAGATGGTGCGATGGTTAAATTGTTGACCGAAAAAAGGACTCCTTTGTAGGACCTCAACTTAACTGAAAGCGCCACGTAGACATCAAGTGGATCGGTTACTTCTCCGAGTAACAAAACGACAAGAAGACCATAGCCAATGCCCGGAAGGAGATTATGTAAAAGGGGATTTTTTAAATAATTTTTTTTAAAAAATTTTCCGGCATTCCGATTTTTTTTAAGATTCAACTTAAAATTTATATTTTAAAAATTGATGTTAAAAATCTATAATAGATATAAATGAAAACTTTTAAATTTTTTTTTATTTTTCTCAACTAATTCTATCACATTGAATTAAAAAGAGTCTTAAAATATATATTATGAAAATTTTAAAAGATAATATAAATTTTATTTTTAATAATCTGAAAAAATTGAGTGATACAAACAGTTATAAAAATAAGAATTTGGCACTAGGTTAATTATTCATTTAAAACATTTAAAATTTGTTCAATCAATTTTTAATTTGAAGACTCAAAATTTTATTATTTTAATTCAAAATAATAAAAAAAAATTATAAAAAATATTAATTTTTTACTTTATAATATACTTTTTGGATGAAATTTTTGAAAAAAAAAGGGTGAAATTGTGTATTCATCACTGTACCATTTCAGAATAGATGGAGGTGTGAGAAATGTCCTCCCTACATCCTTCTGGAAACAAGCCTCCCCATGAAAGTTAAGCTTTTTGCGTGGCTAGCGTCCGAGGACAAGCTTCCCACAATATAGAACCTGGTAAAAAGAAACTGGTCAGGAGAACGAATAAGATGCTACCTATGTGACAGAGAGGATGAAACCACTAAACACCTTCTCCTCCTCTGCCGCTACTCAACCAACGTGTGGTTACACTATAGGCAAACCCTAGGAAATGTGGTAAACCCCACACGGATACAAGATCTATGGGGCCCCTCAACGCTAGCCAAACAACTGGCAAAAGATATCTGCAAAGGGTGGAACTTGCTGGTGATGGCAGTGACCTGGAGTCTATGGGCAGAACGGAATAGGAAATGTTTCAATGCTAAACAACGTGTTTACCAAGAACTAATCCGCCACGCGGACTTCCTTTTCCTAGCCTGGTATGACAACGCACATGCCAACCGTAAAACGCAGCTTCAGCCAATGCTTCACCTCATTAGACGAAGTCTGGCCCATATAAGGACAACCACGACTCCAACACTCCGAGGGGACGACTTTGAGGACGAGACACACAGAGAGCGCCATGACCCACACACACCTTGAGAGGTAATGTAACCACTCGATCCATCTTTGGACCAAATGTAATAACCTAGTAGTTTTTATAATAAATAAATGAATGTGGTTTATCCACTTTATTCAAAAAAAAAAAATGGTATTCATTAGAAATTGAAAAAAAAAATGTTTATTTTAAAACCAAGTATGGGTATGTTTGGAGGAAGGGATATAGCCGGATATCTCAAGATGGGACCTCCTTCGCTTTGTCTGAAATGAGATCTGACCGGTGGAACCGGATCTCAAGAACCTGGACCGAAAGAAAAAGGTAAAGAGGTCGAGGAGGCTACTGGGTCGGCGAGGAATATGCCAGCTCTGCTAGAGGAAACTCAAAAGGACCCAAGGGCAGACGAGACCGATGAGGATACACAGAAATATGGCCGATGGTTGGAGGTGGCCCAGCGAAGACGAGGCCGACGCCGTGGGATAACAGTCGACAGACTCAGCGGAGGCCGAGAGAATAGAAACCCGTTGGAGAGACAGCTAGGCCCGGAGCGACACATGTCTCCCGACCGTTCACAGGTGATGATGGATGAAGACTAAGTGTCCACAAAGATGGAACATCAACGGCTCTCTGACAAAGGTAACATAAGTCACCAAGCTGGTTTCAACCGAGGAGATGGGGCACGTGGCCGTGGAGGCGCAGGCGGACATGGTCAACAAGGCTTTACAAATATAACCCTGGGAAGTTACATGGAAAGAGATGCACCATTGATTTTAAACAAAGCGGCAAATATAGATCCCGAGGCATGAAATGGGAAAAAAACAAACACCAAAGGTAAAGGTAATACTGACCAAAAGATGGATTTGGGCTCGAATGGACAAGGTTTAAAGATGCAATGTGAATGGCCAAATCTAATTACATCAATTGAGATCACTGACCTAGCTAAACCAAAACTACAAGAACCAAGTCCAGACAAGAGGATCTGGGAACAAGACCCACCCAACCCCAACCCACGCAACTCCCTTGTGAGCTTGGTAACAAGCGCTCTGCAATCAAATGAAGAAGAAATAATAGAAGATAGAGAGATGGTGGAGAACAATGATCCACCAGACATCACACAACACGTAAGAGACCATCTTCTAAAGGAAAGGCCAGTGGGAAAAGAAGCTCGGAAGGCCATGGTAAGTAGCAAAAAAGAGGAAGAATCGAAAGGAAGGAAACCCAACCCTATATTGTTTGAATGATCAGAACACTCATATGGAATTGTAGAGGATTGAGTAACAAAGACACCGTCAATAGAATTAAATTCTTGATGAAAGAGACACAGGCAACAATCATATGCTTGGTAAAAACCAGAGCAAATGAAGAAAGAATTACCAGATTTGGGAAAAGGTTCAAAGCTACTTGGCAATGGGCAGCGATTCCAGCAATTGGGTTCTCTGGTGGTATAATGGCAATGTGGAGGAAGAATTTAGGAACTGTCACACCCATTGCATTCTCCAGGTATGCTCTTCATCTTATTGTCACATTGGAAAACAAGTATACTTGGATTATTTCAGCTATCTACAATGGCCAGAGCAAAGAAAAACTTGGGAAGAGCTTGGAAAGCTAGCGAGATTACAGGAACCCTGGCTTCTTATGGGTGATTTCAACGCAGTTAGAAACAATAAGGAAAGGCTTGGAGGACCAAGTACGACAATCCTAGACACTAAAACTAGAATGTTTAATTCCTTCATCCATGATAACTGTCTCTCTGAGCTCCGCTACCTTGACTCCCCCTTCACATGGTGTAATAACCAGAGAAAGGGAGCAAGAAGATGGGCAAGGCTTGACAGATACCTAGCAAATAGTAGATGACAGGAGGACGTCATATCCTATTATGTCAAACATATATCCAGGTGCCAATCAGATCATTCCCCAATCTTGTTAGAATGTAGGATTGAACATTAGGGGGGGGGGGGGGGGGGGGGGTCCTTTTAGATTTGAAAATATCTGGATACAAACAGAGCAATATAAGGAATCAATTAAAAATATTTGGAACTCTGAACATATTAGTAACCCAATGCATAACCTTAGCCATATGTTTGCTAGATTGAGAAAAGAACTAATCAAAAATTGTAGTAGTAACATATGCACCTTAGAGCAAAGAATAAAAAAATAGAAACTGAAATTGAGAAAATAGAAAATTGGGAGTGGGATAGAGACCAGGAACAAATTCAAATGGGAAGTTGAGATCTTTAAAAAACCTCCATCAGGCTTTACTGAGACAAAATGCTACAATGTGGGCCCAAAGGTCAAGAATCCAATTGATGCAAAATGGCGACCATAATACAAAATTTTTTCATAACACAACCAGGTCACATAGGGCACAAAACTAAATAAACTATATCAAAACTGACATGAACAACATCATAGAGGACCCACAAGATATTGAGCATGAATTTAGACAATTCTACTTCAAGTTATAGCAGGGATATGACAGGAAAAAGCCGGAGGATCTTATCTTAGAAATGCCTGATGACATGCCTCAACTAACTGAAGATTAGAGAGAGAGTTTAATTGCTCCTGTTTCAAGGTATGACATTTTTAATGCAATTAAGGACATGCCCAAAGGTAAATCCCCAGGGCCAAATGGCCTTAATTCTGAATTTTTTTAGCTTTCTGGAATGAAATAAATCAATCTTTGATCACTGCTATTATGTATTTCTTTGAATATGCTAAAATGCCTATATCTTGGAACCAAACTCATATATGCTTGATTCCAAAAAAGAACAACCCTATGCATGTTAGAGACTATAGGCCTATATCCCTATGCAATGTCAACTACAAAATAATAACTAGGATATTGGCCAACAAGATTAGAGGAATGTTAGATCAAGTTATTGGGCAAGAACAAAATGCCTTAATTAAGGGTAGAAATATCAATGACAGTGTTCTATTGGCCCAAGAATTGGCACACTCATTAGAAAATGAAAGGATCCACCCAATGATGATGATAAAACTAGATATGGAAAAGGCCTATGATATTTTGGAGTGGAATGCAATATATGCAGTAATGACTAAAATGGGATTCCCACAAAAATGAATAGATTGGATTAGAGAATGTATAGAGTCTTCTTCTATGGCTTTTATCATTAATGGAAGAATTGGAAATTGGTTTAAGCCTGTGACGGGTGTGAGGCAAGGTGACCCTATATCACCATACCTCTTCATCCTTGTGTCACAGGTATTAACCAACATCCTAAATAAAGCTGAAAGTATGACAATGCTTAAAGGAATCAAAGTCAAATAGAACAAACACATTAACCATGTTCTATATGCTGATGACCTGTTAATCTACAGGGAGGCATCCAAGAAAAGTGCCAGAAACCTAAACCTCTGCATGAACATATATAGAAGACTAACTGGAGAAAAGGTTAATCTTGCAAAATCAGAAATTTTCTTTCCATCCTGGTTTAATAGTAGAGTAAGAAGATCTATAGAACAAATTTTACAGCTAAAGAGGGGCAACTTTCCTTTCAAGTATTTGGGGAGTTGGGTCTCACCTCAAAGGATACTAGTGAAATACTTCAAACCACTGGTAGACAAAGTAGAAGCCAAACTTGCTAGCTAGAAATGCCATAGCCTCTCCATGGCTGACAGGATTACACTTGTAAGCTCAGTTTTAATGTCAATACCTTTATATGCCCTGAGTACTTATGCTATACTAGACTGTATTCTGGAGTCAATCAATAACAAGGTGAGAAAATTCATATGGTCACACAACCACTCCAATAGAGGCCTTCATCTGGTCAACTGGGCTACCATCACCAGCCCAAAACCTGAGGGTGGATTGGGATTGTCATGCCTCGAACCACGACCCAGGCACGTAGACAACCGGCCGCACCCAAACAAGGACTAGTCCCCATTCAGGCGCAAGGCCTCAGAGACTCTTATACGATAAGTATTCAGAGGTAATGATAACATCGGAATCATAAGATAAAAGAAGAAAGGAGTTTATACAACTCCGTACAAGTACAATACCTGGTTTACACAACCCAAGACTAGGATCTAGTTCAGTCACCCCTAGAAATCCATACAACAAAGGAGTACAACATACAAGTCTCACACAAGATAAAAGAGGTACGTAGACCTCGAGATAAATACAAGTAACCGAGTCAACTACTCGGTATATCCCCGCCTAAGCTCGACCCTACTCCTCCTCGTCTGAACCTGAGAAACATATAAGTCAAGTGCATGAGCCTAAAGAAATAGGCCTAGTAGGGTCGTATAAACAATAAAAGAGGCGGAAGCCATAAACAAGAAATAAGATAGATCAAAAGCAAACATGCGAGTGGGTCATAAATCATTAGCAAATAACAAGTAACTGGAATGTGGATAAATCCACAGATGTACTCAATCTCTGGCATATATGATACTAAGATGTCTACAACATCAACGACACTATCAGTATCGTCTTCGGCCTAAGCCGGATAGCGCTATAATAATCATGTGCACATGGCCAGAAAATGCCGTTCTCTGACTAAGCCAGGTGGCCAGATATTATACGCCCTCTGTCGGGGCATCCGTCGCGATATATTATGCCTGAAAGTAAGAGATTGCTAGTACAAATACCTAACAACAGGTATATATATATATATATATATATATATATATATATATATATATATATATATATATATATATATATACAAGGCAGCAACATCTTGAATATATAATAATCAGTGACCTCATCGAGATCGGAAGACAATACGTATCTAAGGAGTAAACTCTACTCAAATACCGCATAAGAAAAACATGAAAGCAACAATCTCCTCGAGATGTAAAACAGATACATATGAGGAAACCCATCTCAAATATGTATTGGGAACCTCTCGAGGAAATAAGGGCACAAAATCAAAGCAAGGTAGAAGGAAGGAATACTCATAAACCTCTCGTGCGAGAGCCTACCTGGCTAGAAGTGAATCACTGATCCTCGTCGAGCCTCACGCGTCTGAATCGGGTTCTAGTAATTAGAGTGACAAACCATAGTCCCTTTACACTCTAATACACCGTATTTAATACACAAGAAAAAAATACGGCTATTCATGGAGTTCTTATTATCTAGATCAAGAGATCAAATCATCAAGTGATAGTCTATCTAAATTCATCATACTTGGAAGTCATCGACTAACAAGCAATGATGCATGAATTTAATGAAAATTTCCGCAGCATCTCCCCTATTTCTAGGGCCCCGAAAATGTACAAACATTCCACAAAGAAATCCAATACACTTGGATTTATAAATCATACATAACCAAGAATATCGCATGAATTCATACATATCATACATCTTAATTTTCTACTCAAAAGCCCCCTCTTAACAGCCCCAACAATCTCTTGATTCCGACAATACTAATCTAACCCCAAGCCCCTTTATACCAAGAATCAAGTTCATGAAACCCTTCTCATTCCAAGTAATAAATCTTTCATCCCATACTTCATACAAGGTTGTGAATGCTCACCGTCGCGAAGGAGGAGGAAAAATGGCTTAATCGTCTTGAGCGGGAACTGCGAAAAAGTCCAGCGAGGGTGGTCGTCAGAGAAGGGAGGTGGCCGACTTGGGTCGTTGCTCGTCGAAAAAGAGAAGACTTGGTTCCAGCTGTGCGGCACTGAGGAGGGGAAGATCTAGGCCTCAGGGCTGCGGGGCGGGCCGACCGGCGGCCGATGCGGGCGAACCGAGGCCTGCGAGGGCGGACAGAGGGCGGTGCGGTGGCCCGTGCGCGTGGTTGGCGGCGGCGAAGGCTTCGTCGCTGCAGGTGGGACTTCGGCAGCAGCGTGGTGGCGGCGGCGACTGCGTCGGCTGTAGCGATGAAGCGGATCTCGTGTAGCACGTGGCGGCGTAGTTGGCGGTCCATCGGCGGAGACTCTGCCTGGCCGATGGTGGCCGGCGTCGACGGGCTTCAGGAGGCCGGTGGGGAGTTCGCCGGCGTGGGTTCGCTCAACCGAAGGAGAGGGATTTTCTAGATCTGAAATTCAGATCGTGAGTGAACGAGGGAGAGGGAGAGAGAGATGAAAATATCTCTCTCTTCTTTGTCGTAATATAACATAAAAAATTTATTATTTTCTTAATAAATTAAAAGTCCTTTAAATGTCACATGTTTACTATTCCCTCACATGTGCACTGTTCATTCACGGGTAAGTGAATGATTTCTATTCAACTGGGGTCCACTGTCATAATTCTCTCGTCTTCATGCCCGACCCAGATCCGTAAATCTAGGGTCAATGGTCCAAGTGGCACGGGTGCACTGTGTTACCACGGGATCTGTCTCTCGTCAGACCAGATCCGAGAATATCGGCTTTAGTCAAGTCCTTCATCACGGACATATTGCGGCATCACGGGGTTGTCTCAGTCCACGACCAGATCCACCTTTGCCGGGATTGGAATATTTGTTTATTTTCTCTTCTCAAAAATTAATCCGAATTAATTAACATATAATTAATCTGGATTAATTAACAATTGATTAACCTTAATTAATTAACGTTTAATTAATCTGAATTATTAAGACATGTGATTTTTCCCAAAACTTCACTTTTCACCAAATTGAATTGCCATTTAAAAATTCTGAGAAAATAAATCTTTATTTATTTCGGGGCGGGTTATACAGGGATTAAGAAACCTAAAAAGAATGAGGACATCACTTTTATCAAAGCATGCCATTGACTTAGTTAATAGCAAAGACACACTATGGGTAAACCTTATGGAAAGAAAATATGGGAAAACTGAACTATGGAACATGGGTAAAGAGGAGAAGTCCTCATGGAACCACAGAACACTTAGAAAAATCATCGATGAAATCAAAGGACATCTCATTCCGAGTAATATTGAAATTAATGACTCAATTCTAAAACAACCCTAGCTTTTTGATATACCCATTTAACACAAACCAACTTTTATTAATGTTGATTTTGATACTAACTATATGCAAGTTAGAAACCTAATGGTAGGAAATGAATGGAATGAACAATTGCTAGAGGAGATCTTCTCTCCAATATGTAAAGATCAAGTGAAAAATATTAATCTTGGAGCAAGAAGTGAACAACAAAAATGGATATGGAGACATGGAACTGGTGGCACAACCCTAACTGCTGCCATCTATGATCAGATTAGAGAAAAGGATGTTGGTAATGAATGGATAGGGTGGAAAAACATCTGGAAACTCAAAGTGGCACCAAGAGTCAAAATATTTTTATGGAAGCTATACTACGGCAAACTAGCAATAAAAGAATACCTCTACAGATTAAACATTGGCCCATAAGAAAACTGCCCCATGTGCAACTTAACGAAGGAGACCATAGAGCATTTGTTCACTGAATGTAGGCTGCAGAGAGAGATCTGGACAGAAATCCAAAATATGGGAATCCTCACTGCTATCAACATGAATATACAACCAATATAACATATGGCGATTGGCTGGATAATGGTAAGGTGGGAAACTCCAAATTATTATTGCTTACACTCTATGGCAGGTCTGGGCAACAAGATGCAAAAAAGTATTCCAAGGAGCTGACTGGAACCCAAAAAAAAACTGTAACTACTAGTAGCACTTGCACAAGAATTCAGAATGAAAGACAAGGCAGTGGCAGAACTAGAAGAGAAACAAGATTGACTATGGAAAAGGGAGAACTTTAACCACATACTATATACTGATGCATCCTGGAATAATGGAGCAAGCAATGCAGGTATTGGTTATACCATCTTTGAAACTAATTGAAGTTTCTACATGGCTGGTGCAGGGAAAAGGAATGCTAGCTCGACAATTGAAGCTGAACTATAAACCCTTAGAGATGGACTGATCAAGCTAAAAAGTATGAGAACTGGAGAACCAAAAACAGATAACATATTCATCCCAAGGCTACTGCAGCAAGGGGAATAGGACCAGAACTGGAGAACCAAAAAAATCACAGAGGAATGCAAACATCTACTGAAAAAGATCAATCATTGGAGAATTCAGAAGATTGAAAGAGAACACAACACTCTAGCTGACATTCTTGCCAAGGAAGCAAATAGAGCAGGAGAAGAGCAACTTTTCTATCACAACCAAGACTTACCACAATGGTTTAGACACTACTTATGTAATTTTGAACTTAAACTCTGCATGCTAGCCTAGAAGGCTCCTATTACCAAAAAAAACTTGAGATGAGATCTGATTTATAGTGTGGGCTAGGCTTTTCTTTCGTCTTTAGTCCCCATATCAGTGAGTTTGGAAATTATACTTAGGATCTTTTGAAAATTTAAAATTATATTTTAATCCCTTACTGAGTTAGAAATTGGTTGGTTTCGTTTGTTTGGATCTAAGAGATGGAAAATATATGTTTGATTGTTGAAAAAAGTTGAAAAAGTGCTGAATGTAAGAGTGGATTTATACATTTTGTGTTTATTTGTAATAAAAGATGGATTTGATGGAGGGGTGAGGTTATCTTTTTTGAAAAATTTATGATATTTAATTTTTTTAAAAAGGAAAATTAATTAATAGATAATTTTAAATCTTTTGAAATAAATTAATTGATGTAAATGTTGTATTTAAACTAAAATATTTTGATTAATTTAAATACTCAAAATTAGAGATTTATAAGGGGTAATTGTAAATATAGATTAGGAAAAATTAAGATATTTTAATTTAATATATATCATGTCATCTTCAAATAATTTAAATATTTTGTAAATATAATTTTATTTTTAAACAAAAAATATAATAAGGTTCAATGCTTATGTTTTAATTACTTTTTATATATAAATTTGAGTCATTAGCAAAGTTTGGACTCATTATTTCATTTCAAAATTTCAAGCTTAGATAAACCTTATCCCAGTCAATGAGATGAAAAAATTTACAACGTATATAATTTTTTGTAGTGTATATATATATATATATAATCATGATAAGATAAGGTCGGCCGAAAACACTGTTTATTTGCGGTCGCCTCTTATTTGGCCACCTGGAGCATAATTGAAAGATTTCCAACCGCATGGATGGAAAGAACATAAAAACATAAGCTAGCATGTTAATTTTCATACAATTTGGAAACTTGTAGGGTCTTTATCTTAACGGGTGAAATTTTCAAAAAAATTTCACACGCGTTAAGAATGAAGCCTACAAGTTCTGAAATCGACATCTTAAACATTTTTTCGATGTTATTTCCATCCATAATTGAACTTTCAAAATATCACGTGCAAGTGGGCCAAAAAGAAGGTGACCACTTGATGATAAAGCGTACATTCATATATCATGACCTATATATATATATATATATATATATATAAGGTGATGGTAACTTATTAAAAGTAGGTGAAAACTAAGTAGTAGTATATTATTGTTTTACTTTCAATGGAAAAATTACTATGTAATATATTTATATTACATCCAAATAGGAGTCTTAAATCAGATCCACTTAATAAACCAACACTTATAACATATTTAATATATTTATATTGTGAATATTTTATTTTCAGATTATTTAATCTTCTAATTCTTTCAAGATATTAACTTTTATTTTTTCAAATTTAATCATATATTTATTTTAAATGGCCATTTTGTTAATTAAATTAATTCATCAGCAATTAGAAGTTTTAATATCATAACTAGATTGATTTTATTTTTAACCTCCAATGTTTGAGACATATATCAATTTGGCCTCTAAAGTAACGCTTCACTTATACCACATTTTTTTATAGAACCATTAAATCAATCTTAAGGTTGGTGTGTTTTGTTCCTTCAGCTTCATCGGATTAATGCTTCCTCCGAAATCGACCTCAGGGGATAAAGAGAAAAGTTTTTTTATCCAAACGTTCATGCAGCTCTGACGCTCAAATTAGGGACTTGAGCAGGAGAGGGGAGAAAAAAAGAGAAAAGGAAAATAGAGAACTCATTGAGGATTTAGAGAGAGCAGCCCAGCCAGACTTCCTATGCAATTTGTAACATCTAATGTACATACAATATGCATGGGATTAGCCACTTCGATGGGATTTTTAATTCTAGTCATAGGAAAAATTATATTAAAAGTAATAATAGCATGGCACTTTGAGCTTGATATGAACAAATCATTGTTGTTTTTCCATAACATGAGGTTTTGTATTGAGATAGTAATATGAAATAAAGATTATTTTATATTTGATCATACATGTCGAGAGTACATTTCAATGGTATAAAAATAAAAAAATAAAAAAAATAAAAATGCTAAATCATAGATAAGATAAATATTAAAAGCAATAGAGCCATCATAGTATTTTATTACTCCAACAAAAGGAAGGGTGGTAAATGGATCTTCCAACGATATGGATGAATATCGGATGGATCATATTTCCCTCGTCTTTTGAGAGAAGAAGCTCAAATTCAACTCCATTGTAGAGCTATATGCAGTGCAAAAAGATGCCTATAGGGTTGTTCAATTCTAATTTTTTTCTTATTCTTATTTTTTTGTCCCTTAATTTAGCCTAATTATGGGAAATAGAAGAACATTCATACTGTAATATCAGTAACATCAGGGTTAAGGAAATGCCCATACTTCATTGCGTCACCCATCTCTTATTCCTCCCTTTTTCTCTCTGCCTTCTCTGTTGCCTGTAACAAGAAAATGTGAGGATTATGCGATCCAAATTTCAGATAAAAAGGTAGCTAAAAGGAGTTCCATCATCATATGATCTCAAGTATTTGAAAAAATTCCTCACATCTTCCTGCGTCCGCCAAGGCTCAAAATTACGAGCCGCTCCAGATTCAACAACATAATCTGAATTTTGAGGATCAGTCTTGAATGTGATCTCTGCAGAGCATTTCGTGCATTTGAAATAGAAGCGGAATATTTGGATTCCCAAGTATGTCTGTAATTTCCAAAACATGAACAAAGAAATGTCAAATCTAACACATCTCAATTCAGAATTGTATCACAGGAATAATAGGCAAAACAGTATAGAATGAAACTTACCAAAGAATCCATTAATGAATGATTAGTTTGAGTGAAAAATTAAAGCACTAAGATTAGGTCTTTACTGTAATAAAAATTTTCTGAAAAGGTTTTAAGAAAGAAGGTTGATTATGCTAGACTAGTAGACAACTGAGCCTGCAAAATATTTAATTACAAGTTTGGCTCTTCTCCATTTCTTTCTGGCAGAAATCTCTATGTTGATTTTTAAATTCAATTGAAAAAAAAAACGCTAGGAGTTTGCTAATTAATTTATCTATCTGCCTTCTGTTTTTTTTATAAATTTTTTTTTTTTGCCTTCTAACCTGCAGAAAAAACAAACATAGAGAGTTGATTTACTTCCTGATCAAATCGATATTCACTAGGCTGAATTAACTTAGGAAATGAATGAACATGAGATCGCATAAACTTATTTATGAGAATTCTCATAAGCAGATTCACAAGGTCTAGAAAACATGGCAGAACACACAAGAGAAAGAGCAGAGATGTTGGACATCTGAGGAATAATCCGGGAAGGCTTGAAAGCAACAAACAGAAACAAGAAGGTAGTGTTATTCATTACACTTCTCTCAATCCCTCCCTTCATCTTGATATCTTTGGCAATCGATTATTCCTCGTCACGCAGAGGCTCAAAATTACGAGCCGCTCCTGATTCAACAACATAATCTGAATTCTGAGGATCAGTCTTGAATGTGATCTCCGCAGAGCATTCCGTGCATTTGAAATAGAAGCGCAATATTTGGATTCCCAAGTATGTCTGTAATTTCCAAAACATGAACAAAGAAATGTTAAAACATTCTAGAATGAAACTTCGGAAAAATTAAAGCACTAAGATTAGACATCTCAATTCAGAATTGTATCACAGGAATAATAGGCAAAACATTCTAGAAAGAAATTTACCAAAGAAATCCATTAATGAATGATTAGTTTGAGTGAAAAATTAAAGCACTAAGATTAGGTCTTTACTGCAATAAAAATTTTCTGAAAAAGTTTTAAAAAAGAAGGTCAAACAAAACAAGGCAAGTGATTGCATTCAAAACATCATTGACTGTTGAAGCGTTGGCAAAGAACAAGAAATAGGCCAAAAGTAATAGCAAGCATGGACATTAAAAAATCAAAGATACTCACATTTGATATCTAAACACAAGCCATCAAGAACAAACTATATTATTAGCTCTGATAGCAATAAAGAGTATCAACCAAATTAAATAGAAAAAATAAAATAATCATAGAAAAAAGGGGGGGAAAGGCTTGGTTTGAGAACTAACCTCGCCGATGACATCCTCCTTTCTGGAGTTGAATTTGGTTCCCTTATAGATGTAAGTTCCACAGGTGCTGCAGCGAATGCTCATCGGGAGCATCATCCGGACCTTAATCTGCCGGTTCTTGGGTTGTCTCCGTCGCGGGATCTTCACCGGATCGAAGTCCGGCGGGTAGTACTTGCTCAGAACCTTACGCTCACCCATCTCTCCTTCTCAGGTGCTTCTTAGGAACACCAAGCGAGATCCCTATTTATATATAAAAAATAATATATCCCAATTCTATTAGAATTAAAATTCTAATCTTACTAAATTTAAATTTATCATAATCTTACCAAATCAGGATTTGATAAAATAAATAAATAGATAAAAGACACAATTTGAGATGATGATCTCATGGTGGTAGAGAACACAAATCTCAAAATAGCCCGAGAATACAAAAGTAGCGACTTTCGGGTTGGACGTCAGAACTGGCAGTCGAATTGGAGTGGAGTCACGAAGGTGACCGTAGCAAACCGAACCACTTTATATAATCGGTTTTAATTTTTTTAAAATATAAACTCATTAAAATGTATATTAAAAAAATGAAAATATATAAAAGAATTAAAAAAAAACTATGTTATTTGATATAAAAATAGAATGAGAAAAATGAAAAAATAGATTTTTTTGAGTGAATTTATGGAGAATGAGAAAATTAAGGTTATTAAAAGAAAGAAATCTTAATTATTGCAACCTTAATTAAAAAGCCACAATGATTTAAAAAGAGGAAAGGAAAAAACATAGTTTCCAATTTTATAAGTTTCCAAGAATATTAAATAATAAATTAATAAAAAAAATAAGTATTTAAAAATTTAGGTAAAACTTGAGAATCCAATTTTTTATATTATTAAGTTAATACTATAAATAACATGTTGAAATCAACTCAAATTTTTATTTTTTTATCATAAGGTAGACTCGAGCAACATCCCCAATGATATATTATGCTTATATATAAATAAGGGAGAGATTTGCTTTGGAGAAACCTGGTGGGTAGAGCTGGTAAACAATCGAATTGTTCACTAACAACTCGAGTTCGGTTCGAAATTGGCTTCGAATTGATTCGATTATTTTAATATGGCCCGAAGCTTGAACTTAAATTTGAGCTATATATATATATATATATATATATATATATATATATATATATATATATATATATATATATATATATATATAATATTAGATATATAAATGTATATATACATATAATAGGGTGGTGTGTGTGAGTCTATGAGAGAGAGAGAAAGAGAGGGGAGAGTAATGACGTGTGTGTGTGAGAACAAAACAATGGATCCTCATTCCCACTTTAGTCCCATGTCGGAGAGCAAAGGGAAGAGAGTTTTCAAATTCCATTATAAAAACAATAGAGCCTCGGGAGAATGGTAAGCATTGAGGCAAGCTGTTCTTTACCTCTGAAGAAAGAAAGAATACGATGAAGCTCCACTTGGATTTAAAATGAATTTTAAAATAATTTTTTAAAATTTTGAATTTTTTCAAATCGTACTTTCGAATCGAACTTGAACTTTTATTTATAGTTTGAGCCAAACTTCGAACTTAAAATTTTAAGATTATTGAACTCAAGTGAATAATGGAATTTCAAAATTTGAACTCATTTGGGCAGAGACTTTGTAAAAATGAGAGAGAGAATTTTAAAGAAGGGATGTGTCAGGAGAAAAAAATAATATACAAAAAAAGAGAAGGAAAAGTGAGACAGAGAGGTTCTAGCTATAACATATATTATATTATGATAGGAGAGAAAATGGTAGAACACGTGGTGTTCATCCAGATCAGCCACGTGTCTATATCGTAGGGCCTCTCATCTAACCAGATCAGGCTCAACCATCTTAATGATGATAGTATACATGTTTACGTGACAAAACACATTACGCTTGCTCATCGGTTTGGAAGTTCCGGACATTGATGCTTAGATATGTCGGATCGGAACAGCAAATCTATCCAATATACCATACCAACTCATCAGTTCAGAATTATTAGCCATCTCATCGGCCTACGATACATCTTCAGTTCTTCAGAATGATATTATTCATCAGCTTTAATCTTCTAGAAAGAGTATAACTGTTGACAGGCTGGCCTTCTAGAAGAATTACAACTGTCGATAGCTCAGAACCAGCTGGCTGCTTAGCTGGAGCCTGGCTGGATGCTTAGGTGACAGAGCACGTGTCGGAATTCCTCAAAGCGGGTGTCGGAATTCTTGGCTTCCTCCCCAAGCTACTAAAGCCTATAAAAGGCGACGTTTCCAGTTCATTTGGGCCATGAGAATCTAAGATAGCGAAGCTCTGCCTCTCTGAAGACTAGATCTCATTTGAGTTTCTATCCTATTTCCTCTCTTCTCAATTGATCTTTCCCGAATCTGTAAGAATGTCCATAAACATTTTGATGATAGTGGATTTGATCTTCTGATTCCGTGGTTTTTCCCTAATTGAGGGTTTTCCACTTTAAATTGGTGCCTCTCTTCTTGTTTGGTTGATTTCCTCTTGATTTTCTCACTGTTCTAAGTCCCAACATCAAAAAAAATTCAACCATTGGTTCTAAATTGGATTTGATCTTAAGGTAAATCCGATTTTAGTATCAACAGTTTGGCGCCGTCCGTGGGGACCTTGAACTAAAAGTTCATAGCCACTACTTTGAGAAAGTCGAAGAGATTTTAGGCTCAAGAAGAAAAAGGAGAAGCTCCGGTTACCTCCCTAGTTGGTGATGTTTCCCTACCCGAAGATACCCCAGTAGCTCCAGAAGGGGTGGAGGTACCCCCAACGAGCAAGAAGATCATTGATGATAATGATTGCATCGGGGTCATGTCGCGGGAAATTGAAGAATTGAAGCGCGCCCTTCACAATGTGCAACAACGCGTCTCCCAAACCACCGTGCCACATGATGCCCAACCTTTGAGGGTAAGCAGGGAGAGGTCAGCTACTCGCCCTCCCAGATATCAAGCAGTGCATTCTTTACGGAGAAATAGAAGCGTTGAGTCTTCTACTGGGAGCTCCGATCCACCACATCCACATTAGGATCTCAACTTCCGAGCTGAGAGGAAGGATAAAAGAGAAAGAGGAGTTCTACATCTCCAGCCCGAGATGTTGCAACCCCATAAACAAGGAGAAGAGCTCATTCACCGATGTACTTAGTCCAACAAGATATCGATCACCTCCAGATCGACATCAACTATCCCCTGACCGGTCACTGTAATGATATTCTCCCGGGCGCCGTTCTCCTCGGCAACATTCACCCTACCACCACCATCGTTCACCACGGAGATATATCTCCTAAGGAGATAGAGTTCTCTGATTGATGCCACAACCTACTTCCTCATTCATTAGAGAGATTTGGGAAGCCCCATTTCCTAAGCAATTCAAGCCACCAAATATTCAAAAATATGACGGTTCATCGGTCTTGAGTACCTTGAGTGATATTCCTATGAAATGATGATAGACAGAACTACGAAGGCTGTTATGTGTAGAGCATTCCCTCGAACACTAACGGATATTGCCCATGATTGGTTCCGAAGCATACCCCTTGGGACCGTATATAGATTCCAGCTACTCTCCGATCTTTTTCTTCAACGCTTTGCCAGCAATAAGCGATTGAAGAAAAACCCCATTATACTCCTGGGTTACAAAAAAAACCAACGGAGAGCTTACGCGACTACATTCGTAGCTTTAATAAAGATATCAATAGAATGACAGATCTCAGCTCTGTCATGGTTGTGGGAATTGTAATCAGAGGATTGAATGATGGTCCATTCAAAGATTCCCTTACCCGAGATGTCCCTAGAAGCATATCTGAATTCCTTGCAATAGCTGAAAAGTATGTGGCCTCAGAGGAGATGAAGGCTAGATGGGAAGAAGAGGATCTTCTGAAAATGGAGGAATTCCGCAACAAGGAACCCCTGAGGAAGAAATATAAAGATAATGAAATATCTATTTCCACCACTAGTTAAGATACCATTTATTTCACATAAATCACTATGAATTAGTTCAAGCAATGTGGTCTCTTTATTTTCAACAGATGTGAATGGTTTACGAGGTTGTTTAGCTTATACACAAGTCATGCTTCTAGATTTCATATCGATATGTGATTTTGGAATTATATTTGAATTCATTAACTTTCTAATACTTTCTAGATTAACATGTCCTAATCTATGATGTCATAATTCATAACATTTGATAGATAAACCAATAGAAGTAGAATTTTCCATAGAATCAGAATATGTGTCACATGGTTTAATCACGTTTAATTTAAAAAGTCTTTCACTGATATAACCTTTTCCTACAAAAACATCTCTTTTTTGTAATGACTACCCTATTTGACTCAAGACTAATTTGTATCTTTGTTGGACATGGCGTGACCCACTGATTAGATTTTTCCTTGCTTTCGACACATGCTGCACACTTTTTAGAGACAAAGTTTTTCCTGAGGTCAGCTTCAGGTTAACTTGTCCTTCACCAATTATCTTTGCAGCAGTGGAGTTTCCCATTGTTACACTCCTTCTGAAGACTGCCTGATATGAGGAAAGACAGCTTGGTTAGAACAAACATGGATATTAACTCCAGTATCTTTCCACCAATCAATTGATAGAGGGAGGTGCCGAAGGAAATTCAGAAAGAGAAATTACTAATCTCTCATCTGACCTTGCAGAGTTAGCTCCTATCACCATGTTGACTTGAGGCTTTGGTCCGCTATGTCTTTCTGGCTTCTTACTTTAATTAGAATTGGATTTAGAATTTTGGACCTTATCTTTTCTATGATAGCAATCTTTTGCTTTATGCCCACGTTTTCCACAAACATAACATGATCCTGAATTTATTTCTTCTTTAGTAATTTTAGGTTTGGGTTTCATGTACTGTTTATTATGATAGTTTTTGAAATTTTTTTTAGACCCTTCAATTAAATTTGGCTAAGGTTGCAAGTCTACTAATTCTGATTTAGATTCCATCTTCTCTTGCTCTCTATGTTGTTCTTCTATTCCTAGGTATTGACCCAATTAATTCTTCTAATGAAATATCTTCTCTCTTATGTTTAAGACTAAGTGCATATTGACTCCAAGATGAAAGAAGTTTCTTTATAATAGTTCCTACTTGGAATTTTTCATAAATCTTCATGTCTTTTTTATTTAAGTCGTACACAAGAGATTGAAGTTCATGTATTTGATCAATAATTGAGTTAGAGTCAGAAATTGAAAACCTAAGATATTTTCCAAGGGTATATTTTTCTATTCCCGTGTCTTCTTTTCCAAACTTTTTCTCTAATGCTTCCCATAAATCTTTGGAAGAATCGATGGAACAATATATATCATATAGTTTAGTTGAAAGACCAGAAAGAATCCTACCTGTGCAAATAAAATCTCTATGTTTAAAATTTTGATAGGCTTCCTTATCATCTACAGAAGGAGGTGTGGTTGATATTACATCAAATAAATCAAACAAGGTTAGCCAGTAACGCATCTAGCGTTGCCATCGTTTAAAACATTGCCCATAGAATTTTTCAGGTTTAGCAGAATAGGGATCCTCAATATTCATGATGTGATGGACAATTATACTAGTATATGTAATTCTTCTCTAAAATTGTTGGAATATTTTATTAGGAAAAAACCCGGAAAAGATATAGTGAAGATTAAAAGAACTTATCTCTGAGAACCGAGATGAGAGGCACGTCTAAAGACGCTGTCTTTAGAGAAGAATTATGCCCCTCACGCACAGGGGTTTATTGGCGCTCTTCTCCCAAGATTCAACCCTTCTCTTTCTCAGACCCTTTTCCTCGGTGCGCGTTGGTCGGGGTGTCGAATCTGCTCGCTGTCTTTAGTACCTCTCAAAGAAAGCCCGAGGAAAATCGAGAAGAGGAAAAAGAGAAAAGCTTCTTTTGTGTGTTTGTATTTGTATGTTTTGGGAGAGGTGGATCCCTCTATATTTATAGCCTCTTCATCTCACATAAAGAAGGATATCTACCATAATCTTATTAAAACTCAAATAGGATTACTACTAAGTTTGGATAGGATTAGTTTTAGTTTTAATATGCTTATTAGTCATAAAGATAAAAATCAAATCCGTAAAATATTATTCACAATTTAAAACAAAATAATGGAAATTTATCCATAATTTCCAACAATTTCCACTCAGTCACATGGCGATAATTATGCCAAGCTTCCCTTATATAAACACTCAATTCAAAGAAATCTCTAAATTTAAATATTAAATCCTAACTTAATATACAAAACCTTCCTTCTTAACCAAGTTAGTTTTGGGATGAAGTCACTGTTCCATAGGAAAGTTCAAAGTCAACTAGAAGAGTTCCCCCACAATGTGGACAAATTCCTCTCTTACTTTGTATATAAGATAATGCCAAGATCATTTTGACCTTTGAGAAGTGATTTACATAGGGAGAAGCTCAAGCACAAAGGCTCTCATGGATTCAAGGAGGTGGAGTCATGACAATCCTAAGGAAGCCATGAGCATTCCAAAAGGAACAAGAAGCTCATGATCCCTGTCATGCTACTTACTTTCATTCCTTCCTCCTTTCTCCTCATGGGTAACTATGTTTCCAATCATTCCATTGCTCTTGAATTTCATCATCAAGTTATATCTGCTAAGCAGCAATCATGCAAGCAATCCAGAGTTTTATGACATTCTTGTTGGTTTGAAGAAAGATGCAGAGACTTTGCTCCATGTTGACATGGTCTTCACAATTTCCTTATACATCATATCAGTTTTTCTCAATGATTCTTATCATCCATGCCACATCCATGGTTCCTCCGGTAAGCAGTTGGCGATAAGAGACTTGTTATCGATGATCAAGCGCCGATGGAAGGGACCACTTGTTACCCGTGTTTACTTCACCATTCTGTATATTGGTTACACTGTTTTATCCGTGTCTTTTATATCAATTCTCATGCTAAATGCAACTGGATCCAATAGGCATGTATGTGTTCGATTGGATTCATGGCCTTGTAGCTTTCGCCTTCTCTATGCATACTTGGCAATGGTTTTGGACAATGGGGTTGGTGATTTCAGTGTTAGATGATTCTTGTTGTGGTTTAGAGGCAATGGGTAGAGCAGGAGAGCTTATCAGGGGAAAAGGTTGCAAGGATTCTTTATAAGCTTTTCATACTGTTGTGTGTTGATACTGTTCTTATCGGAGGTTATATCTTGATAGTTTCCAAGATTCATCCTCAATTGGAAGTTCAAAAGGCCAGTGCAATGCTTATGCTTAATGTATCTGTTTTACTGAAGATTTTCTCTCAAATGGTGTATACTGTGTTCTACCATGATTGCAAGAGAAGTCAAGGAAAGTTGGATGAAGAATTAAGGAGCATGATATACACTAGAGTCCCTAGTTCTCCCATTGTTGATGAAGTTTGAAGAGAAATTGTTATCAAATGAATGGCATGAATTTTCTGTATTGAGTTTGTAAGAAGATTAAACAAGCTAAAATGTATCACTGTTTGTCGGATGATAAAAGTTTTAAAGCTTGTGAATTTGCTTCTGTCTTACAAGGAACTCCACATTGGATTGTGATGATTTCAATGATTTACTCGTTAATTTGGTCAATCATGAATGTCTGGTGACAGGTTCAATGGATGGAGAAACAATGCAAGTTTGAATTGTAGTGAAATAATATTTCTGCAAACAGTCAGACTGGTTCTCCCATTATAGTCATGATTTCTGCAAACTATTAAATCAAATCCCAAAGCCAAAATATCGGTTGTTCCTTTCAATGAACAGGTAGTGTTTTGATTATGCTAGACTAATAGACAACTGAGCCTGCAAAATATTTAATTACAAGTTTGACTGTTCTCCATTTCTTGCTGGCTGAAATCTCCATGTTGATTTTTAAATTCAATTGAAAAAGAAACACTAGGAGTTTACTAATTAATTTATCTATCTGCCTTCTGTTTTTTTGATAAATTCTAACCTGCAGAAAAAACAAATATAAAGAGTTGCATTACTTCCTGATCAAATCGATATTCACTAGGATGAATTAACTTAGGAAATGAATGAACATGAGATCACATAAACTTATTTATGAGAATTCTCATAAGCAGATTCACAAGGTTTAGAGAACATGGCAGAACACACAAGAGAGAGAGCAGAGATGTTGGACATCCGAGGAATAATCCGGGAAGGCTTGAAAGCAACAAACAGAAACAAGAAGGTAGTGTTATTCATCACACTTCTCTCAATCCCTCCATTCATCTTGATATCTTTGGCAATCGATTATGTATCCATAATTCCCATGAAAGAAGTGCTAACATCCACCGAATCAAAAAATGGTGAGAGTCACAAGATTGTAGTAAGCTCTGCGATAAGCTTTCTCTCAGCTTTGTGGGTCCTTGGTCTCATGGAGATGTTAGCCACAGCCTACTCATCCACCACAAGAGCAATGACCCACATCCAAACACAGAAGTGAGAAGATACTTCTTGCAGCGAAGACTTGGGGAAGAGTTACAGTTACTTGGCTTTACATTGTTATCTTTTCCATTGTTTACATTGGAGGTGGTATTAGTGCAATCCTTGTAGCAGCCAGTGCATCTAGATCAGTAACCATTGTCGCTATTTTGGCATTCACTGTTAAACTCTTATACTCTGTGTCTTGCCACAGTATGGATGATGGCACTTGTGATTTCAGTCATTGGAGAAGAATATTATGGATTGAGTTCCATTTTAGAGGCTGGAAAGTTCATCAAGGAGAAGAAGTTTCATGGTCTTTCTCTAATGGTGTTGTTTATGGCACCTTTCATTTGCTAACCTTGCATTGATAAGGTTCATGTTTCTGTGGTTCAGAGCTGATGCCATTTTGGTATGCCTTCGTGACATTCATCTGTATTTTGGTGTGCCCTATGATCCTGTTTATCTTTGAGGTATTTAGTGTGTTCTATCTTGAGGTGTCTGAAGAGCCATGGTGAAAGAGATGGCAGGGGATGGAGATCAAGAACTCAAGGTGGTGGTTGTGGATGTAAACCAACTGAAATAGTTTGCTTTCCTGCTTGTTTACAGAGAATTGATTCATCAAACACATTAGTTTAAAACTGTAAACATTGGATTGGAATAGAAATACTTGAATTTTATTACATGAATTTGGTTCTCTCAGATGAGGAGCATTGTGCTGCTGCATTGAAGCAATTCATCACAAACATTGTGAAAAAATTCATGAGTTAACAACAAAATAGTCTTTCACCATCAAAATGTCGCCACAAAACTTTTTGGGCACCTGATTGAGTTCTTTCCCTTCTTGCCATGCTTGCCCTACCGACACTCCAGGTCCAACATGGCGTATGTAAATCACCAAATGATCGTTGAAGGGCCAAGGATGTTTTGCTGAAATCACGATGGAAAAGAAATTAAAAGAGCATCATTTCTGTTGATTATTATTGTTGGCGTGCATTTTTACATTAAGGAAATATCGACTTAAAAAAGCATGTGCTACAAATATCGATTTCCTAACATAAGGATTTCTAAAGATTGGGGAACAGTACCCATCTGTTCGGGCCTGTGACAGATCTAAACTGAATCTATATAAGTGGATCAGATGTAAGAAGCCCCCAAACGCATCAAAGGGATCAATTTTCTATTCTATGATATGAAATTATAAATACTATTTTTTATGAGTCAGTGGATTACAAGGATAAGCTTACCTGGTTGTGGGAAGCCTTCAGGGAAATCTTTGAGATTCAAAAAAAGACCATCTCCAAAGTCATATCACGATGTCACAAGGCTGTTCAGTGGACATCACCTCCACAGCCTGCCTCGCAGTGAAGTATAATGGACTATAGAGTTTTGCTAATCCAGCACCAATGGGCCCACCTGCAAACAGTACTGATTTATATCGAGGAAACAGAATATATCAAAATCTTCAACTGACCATGAACAAACCATAAAAAAAAAACAGCTAAAGTATTAGTCTCAACATACAAGTTTCAAGATGGCATTAAGCAATTTTCAGAAAATTCACGAAAAGAGCAATTAGTTTTATATGGGTTCAACATGCAGGAAAAAGCAAATCTATTAGGTTAAGCTAATCTCATTATATGTACTAAATCATAGCAAGGAGGCTGCCCTCAACCATGGGTTATTACAGAATCCAATACGATCATCAAGAATTTTTACCAGGGAGTATCCGTCCATAAGTTCCTCCATCCTTGCCACGAAACAAAGCCTGTATCATAGAAGTTAATCAACACTTATGTTCCCAATAAACAACTGGAAATGCGTGTTATTGAAAATAAAAAGGCATAAAAAGAAGATTAAATTATATATATGAAAGAGTGGACCTTCTTGAAGTCATTTTAGCCAAGAAAGTGGCAAGGGCCCTATTTGACAATGTCAAACCAAAACCAATTATCAGTTTAAAAATTAACCAATTGGTGCAGAATATTAAACAAAGGCATGTGAAAATATTAAGCTGAACTCATCAACCCGAAATAGGTAGAACAAGTCACTCACGACATCTCCCAACACAAGATTATGACAAATTTTTTGACAAAGGCGACAAAGCGCTCCCCACGAGGGAAGTCATGGACGTGCCCAGGCGTGGAGCTTAGTTGCTACACATACATGAGCCCTCAGTTTGTGCGTGTGAGGGCTCGATCCTGGAATCACCCAGGAGAACACACCCTATCCATCTTACGTAAGGGACCCAGTACCAATAGGTCAAGAGGCCGTTGGTAAGATAATGACAAAATTAAATTGTAGAATGGTATTCTAAAAGCACCTGTAAACTGCATATGACTGGATGGGAAATGCAATAGCAAAATCAGGAAGAATGAACAGCACAGGCAAGTTTATCATATAAGTCATACTTTTCAGAAACAATATTTTGTGCAATACACACCCAAACACATTCAATGTCCTCAACAATAGAAGCCCATTCTTCTAAGTGTTCACTAACATGCAGACAACTTAGTAATTAGAATCACCATGAAGCCCTGAGAATCAAGGTGAGGCAAACTCTAGAGAAGAATTCAAATAGAGTATTAATCTTATCAAATAAAAACTAAATATAAGCAGCGAAAGTACCTTCACTAGTTCGACAGCTCCAAAACTCTTGCATTTCTACTGCATCATCTTCCAGAGACAACAATGGTGATGAACTTCTTTTAGCTAATTTGGCATCTTGATAACGAGTCCCAACTACTTCCCAAAACCCTAGGTATAAGACTGCATCAAAATGCTTGACAGTACGTCATAATTCACAAAGAAAAAGAAATGGAAATGAATATATATTGCATGAAGACGAACTCGATAAATATTCACATGCAAACTCATTACATTGCTTGAAGATAAACTCAAAAGAAAAGTGAGAATTTTACCTTGGTTTTGAGAACGGACAGCAATCTACACCGCCTCTCTTCTGGAATATCTCCAATTTTCTTCCTGTCAATGGAGCAACCAAGCATCTTATTGTTTCCCCATGCATTAAAAATACTAACTTTGCAGATAAAGGGGCAACAACCAGCACAGGAAACTGCCATTCTCACCAGAGATAGGAGGCAGGGTTGTAGGAATCGGATCGAGGGGGATAAGCTCCTTCGGAGGGTCGAGAAAGCTCACGACATCCTGCTCATCGAGATAAGATCTTTTCCC
Source organism: Dioscorea zingiberensis (assembly GCA_026586065.1). Classification (NCBI taxonomy): domain Eukaryota; kingdom Viridiplantae; phylum Streptophyta; class Magnoliopsida; order Dioscoreales; family Dioscoreaceae; genus Dioscorea; species Dioscorea zingiberensis. Next base: position 14,955,991 of record CM048818.1, read on the forward strand.
ACCCGGGAGCAAGTCGTAGGGCTTCTCATCCCAAGGAGACGAGCTCATTCCACCAGTCCCCGTCGCCAACGCCTCGATTCCCATCCCAGTGGGCCGATAACCACTGCGATAAACCAACGAACATCGCCGGAGCCTATGATTTGGAGGCAACCTTGCGGATTTTGAGGTTTCTTCAAAACCTAACCCTAATTTGGATTGTTTTAGCTGGTAATGGCGGGAGACGACCGTGGGATAGCCGGAGACTGAGGCCATTTGGTTGTCACGAAGCTTCTCGGATCCAGTTGTCTTTAATCATTGGATCCTTACCCGAATCCGAATTACGCGCATAGGATCCATACCCGGTTGATGAAAATCGCAAATCGGTGGATGAGACACCGACTCTTGATAAGTTTATAACTTATCAACGTGAACTAATCCTAGCCCTTCAAAAGCCTCGAGATAAGAACTTTTCGATAAGTCCGTGCTGCTGTGCTCCTAGCAGAGTATCATAGCTTAGCAGCGAAGCAAATCAGCGCGTTAGTCCCACGCTACTCGCTTCACAACAAATCTCAACGCGACACGCGTCACTATATGTAAATCCGTTCACCTGGTCGATGGTTCTCTGAATCTCTGATCTCTTCTCCTTAACCTAAAACCGCAGGTCCATCAAACCTCAAACTCAACGCTCCAGCAAAATCTGAAGCTCCATTTCCGGTATTTCAAATCCCACCGTCTCCCTTCTTGTTCCTGGAGCAATGGGCGGATCCCACAGCCGTGAGGGTCTCAACCTCTCAGACGCCGAGTCCGAATCCGAATCCGAAGAATACCAAGAAGCAGAAGAAGAAGAAGAAGAAGAAGAGAAGCAGCAATCGGATCTTCATCGCCACGGATCCGCATCCAAAACCCGAACACCGACATCCGTCGAGGAGCTCGATGCTAAGCTCCAATCACTGAAGCTCAAGTACTCCTCCAAGCCCTCATCATCTCCCTCCAAATCCCCAAACCCTAACCCTAATTCCCCTACGCCGCCAAGCTCTACCTTCACATCGGCGGCAGCTCCCCGTCGGCGAAGTGGATCACCTCCGAAAAGCTCACTTTCTTCTCTTTCTCCAAGCCGGAATCCGATGACGATGAAGCGCCGTCGGCGTCGCCGTGGTTTTTGACTGTCGGGGCCAAGATCAAGGCACGCGTCGGCCCTGAGCTCCAACTCAAGCCTTTCCCCGCCCAACGTCGTGTCGACTTCGTCGCTGATGGCGTCTGGGCACTCAAGTTCTTCTCTATTGGATCCTACCATGGGTTCCTCAATGAGTACCAGAACTGCCTCTTTGAGAATATCTACAATCTTGAAGCGAATGATGCGAACAAGGTTAGGGTTTTTGGGAACGATTTCTTGGGTTGGGCCAAGCCAGACGCGGCGGACGATACCATCTGGGAGGATGCCGAGGAGGGTTTTGAGAAGAGTCCCCGTGCAGCGGCGGCCAGGGGACAGGACTTGTTGGAGGAGTTTGAGGAGGATGCTGGAAATTGTGGAGGGATTCAGAGCCTTGCGCTTGGGGCGCTGGATAATAGCTTCTTGGTTAGTGATTCAGGGGTTCAGGTTTTGAAGAATTTTAGCCACGGAGTTCATGGGAAGGGTGTCTCGGTGAAGTTCTCGAGTGGAAGTAAAGGTGTTCAATATAGGAAACCCCCAAGAAGGCGGTGCTCAAGAGGGGAGAGACCAATATGCTGTTGATGAGCCCTGCTACTACAGGGAAGCCGCAGTCCACTGGAGTACACCAGCTTGATATAGAGACTGGGAAGGTTGTCACTGAATGGAAGTTCGAGAAGGATGGGACTGATATCACAATGAGAGATATCACTAATGACAGCAAGGGTGCACAGCTGGATCCTTCAGAATCCAACATTCTTAGGGCTGGATGACAACCCGGCTCTGCCGCTGGGACATCGCGGGACAGAGGAGGTATTGTGCAGAATCTTGCAAATTCAATGGAGTCACCAGTTTTGCAGTGGACACAGGGGCATCAGTTCTCACGGGGGACAAACTTTCAGTGTTTTGCATCAACAGGAGATGGATCGATAGTGGTGGGTTCTATTGATGGGAAGATCAGGTTGTATTCGAAGAGTTCGATGAGAATGGCAAAGACTGCTTTTCCTGGTCTTGGGTCCCCCATCACTCATGTGGATGTTACTTATGATGGAAGGTGGATTTTGGGCACCACTGACACTTACTTGATACTTATATGCACGATCTTTAAGGATAAAGATGGGAAGGAGAAAACCGGTTTCAGTGGGAGGATGGGCAATCGGATTGCAGCACCAAGGTTGTTGAAGCTCACTCCATTGGATTCACATTTGGCTGGCAAGAACAACAAATTCCAAAGGGGACAGTTCTCCTGGGTAAGTGTTTTAAACATGTTGTAATTTGTTCTTGATGGTACCAGATGAGTAAACATGGGTTTAGCCCTTTGTCTAGCTGCGAAGGTATTTTTTAGTAACATACTCTAGTTTGGTCTGCATTTAAGTTGTGTTGTTAGTGACCATTTTATGATATCAAGCACATGTTGAAATCTTTCATTGGAGTTTGAACATTTTCAATCAATGGTAATTGGATTTTTTATTAGATTCCATATTTAGGACCCATTTGGATTGACTTTTTTTTCAGGGCATTAGTACTTATTTCATAAGTTCAACACCTTTGATCTTTTTATAATGCTTTTGTTTTGGAGCAGAAGCAATAAAATAAACAGTTTCATCCTTTTTAGATAAGTTGCTAGTTAAGTGGTTATGAAATTGTGGAGCACCAAAAAAGCAGCTGATAATTTTTTTTGGGTAAAAACCCCTCATTTTTAAGATAAAAATGCCCTTATATAGCGTTTTTGTAGTGATTTGTCCAAACACAAAACTGTGTAACTTACCTATTGGAGAAGTGTTTAAATAAAACTTTTAAAAACATGTTTTTCATAAGTCAATCCAAAATGGTCGGTAAATGGTTTGATCTTAATTCTATGCTTTTAATTAATTATTTGATTTTTCTTGTCATTGTTTTATGATTGTAGAATGGTCACATTATCCATCTTATTCATTTTTTCAGTAATTTGACATATGTAAAATGCTTTTGGTCAGCTCATTTGCATTCTATTAATTTCACTTAATACAAGTCATTAACTGGCCATAATTTGTTTGACATCCACTGTTTAAGTTTTGTGTCTTTGACGAACTAACTGTTTTGCGTACATAGGGAAACTTGATTTTCTAGAGTAATATTTTGATTTTTGATGTTGATAATAAATGATCAATTATTGCTACAAGCTGTGTAATTTATTACACTGACATTTTGGGATGTGCCTTTGACATCCTTGATATGACTGGCAATGGTCACATGATGTAGGAATTTTTTAAAGTTTTTGACTTTGGAAACAAATATTGTAGCATCATTGTCAAGTTTTTGCTTGAATTGTTTTGTTGGCATGAAAACACATCCTTGTATTTTTATGTGGTAATCCAATTTTGGCTTTTGTGTGGCAATATTTATTTTTATGGAGCTTTACTTCTTGCCATCTCAGATTTTCACATTATTTCACATCTTTCAGCCATTCTCTTGAATATTTGATGTTTGTCTTGTGTATGCTTGATGGATTTAGTTCCCATCTTGAACACAGAGAAATGTTAATTTTCCCACTTTTATTTCGATTGCCTGCCATGTAGGTTTCCTCACCCCATGTTTCAATGCATTTTCTGCTCTACTCTTTTTTATGCTTGCTCTTGCAGCCCTTTGTCCTGTTAAGCTGCATTTATAAGAGATCAAGTATATGTCTTGTGATAAATGGGGTATGTAGGCATGCTATTTCTTGATATGTAGAGAAACTCGGGCCATAACAGTTTATGCAGCGGTGCTTTATTTATAAGTATGATACCTGTATTATCATATTACCTTCGTACAAATAAATTACATTTGGACCTATTTAAAATTTTAAATAAGAAAGGCATCATTTTTAAAGATAAGCATTCTAATTAACAATCAGAGTTCTTTTGTATTCTCTTTATTATAATAGAGAAGAAAATTTCCTGGCTATTTCTCACTGTACTTCTCTTGTTTCCCCTCTCTGAATCTTGGAAACTCATTTAGCATTTTCCTAGGAGTGTGCCTGTTTAAGAAGACTTGAAGAATATTGGTTTTGAGTTTTCTCCTTTTCGTGGTTTAATTTCAACATCTTCAAGTATATTTTCTTAACTTATAGTGCAGATGATCTTATAGCTTTCTCAGTGGCTACTGTCATTAGAACTTGTCACCTATCTTCGATGGTTTAAATCATTCATCCTATGGTATTTTTGTATTTGTTTGCAATTTTTCTTCATGTAGATTTTAGCTTTCAGTGACATCATGATATTTTCGAGCTTTTGATTTGGGATGCTTAGATATAAAATTCTAGATGATCATTTGCTTTTGGTAGAGTTTCTTATTTTCATTTATTCAGTCCTTGATTTTCAACCATGTTAAATTGTAAATATCTATTGCATTTTTTTTTGTTTTTTGTACCTTTAACTAGAAGTCATTGTCTTGTTGAAGATTTAGCTATAATTATATAATATTATTCTACCAATTAATAGAGGTTCTTATTTTACCAATACTCTTTCTGAAGAGGATACAGTTATCCCTCCTAACTATTTAATGATCCACATCTATTGTTGGATTTCAAGGGATTTTTCTGCCGATTTTTCATTCTTGTTGATTGACACCTGATTATGAATCTATGCTTAAACTAAAGTTATTTCTAGATTATGAACCAGTGGACAGTCCATTGAGTGGAACACTGCAGAACATTAGTTTTATTATTTGAAAATAAAGTTTAAAAGAACTGAAGTTGGAACCTTGGACAATTTAATGAGTTATGTTAGGGGGTTAGCAATAATTTTAATAATTTTAAAGATGGTATAGACATGTCTAATGAAAATTATTTGAAACTTGTGTGGTTTTCAATGGTGGATGGCCCAGGTGTTGGGTCTTCCTGTCATGGAATTGATTAGGTAGGTTTCTGATCAGTCCTTATCAAGCATGTTTGCTTGGCCAAATAATTAGTTAAAGTTTCCATGTCTTATATATACATACGCTGCCCACTATTTAATGAATCTAAGCATATATACCCTGGTGAGTGTCCAACATTTATCAATGTCTTACCACTAGTTCACTTTCACATGTTGTTTCCATTCTCATGACAAGTGATTTCCATTCTTCAGTGATCAATAGCTTTATGACTAGTGATCTAAAATTTTCAATTTACTATCAGTTTTGCTTGATGATATAAATACCCTTTATAATGCTGATAGTTTTCATAGCACCTTCTTGAGTTCATGTTTGCTTTCCGTTTTCTAGAGATTGGGTATCTTATGCTTGTCTACGAATCCATACTTATTAATGATCCTATTCCTTATCATTCGGTCATATGAAACTCCGCACTTACCATTAGATGCTAGGCTTATACATTAAATTTCTTGAGAGGTGAGTAGGTCTAATCGGGCTTGTGGTTGGAATTTAGGTATTTGAGTTGTTCTTGAGTTTGGAAGCTCAAATCTAAAATTGGGTTGGGCCTGAGGCTTTATAATTTGGTCCACTTCATGGAGTGGCCCAGCCCAGCTGGACACTGTCTTCAGCAATAATTAGTCCCTTCAGATTGAATATTATTTGAGGTCTCTACCTTCAAAGTTTACCTCTGTAGAAGTCACCATTATCTTCCAAAATGGGATCTGCCAAACCAAACAGTGGAAGTGGACCATCGTTTCTTGTCCAAACCAAACACTCCCCAATTTCATGAAAATGCATTATCACATGTATCAGATCTTGTGAGCTTGATTTTGATGTTCTTTTAGAAGTTGGAAACATGTAATTTGGAAATGTGACCATATTCATACAGAGCTGGTTTTAACTTGACACCTACCATATTCTGAATTGCATTTCTCACCAACCGTGTTATGTGTGGAACAACTTTTTTTAGATGAATGCTAGTAGATTTGCTCTTAAAGGTTCATGAAATTTCTTTATGGTGTTTGTTGTGCTGCAGAAAGTTGCCTCATGTGGATTGAATTTGATAGTCATCTGCTTTTGCAGCAGTAGTTTGTATTGGGGTTCTGTATTTTTCATGTTCTATTTTTATCTCTCATGAACTTCCCTGGTATATTTTCACACGGCTTATTAGCCTAAGAAATGTAAGTCACAGTGAGGCTTCTTATTAGCCAATAAAAGGTTGATTTCTATGGTTTTAGGTGTTAGGTTTCATCAGAGTTGAAATTTTCTGTACTTGCATCTAATTTACCCAATTCCACTTAACTTGTGATTGTGAGGTTTTTCATTTGGTTTCCACTTGTGACATACATCCACTTGCAGAAGTTGACACAATCAAATGCATTATTTTTCAGTTCTCAGCACTATTATGGAATATATTCTACATGATCTGTTTGACATGGTTGCTTTCTCTCATGCATCACTTTCAGGTCACTGAAAATGGTAAACAGGAAAGGCATCTGGTAGCAACAGTAGGCAAGTTTAGCATCATCTGGAACTTTCAACAAGTAAAGAACAGCCGTCACGAATGCTACTTGAACCAAGAAGGGCTCAAGAGTTGTTACTGCTACAAGATCGTCCCCAAAGACGAATCCATCGTGGACAGTCGCTTCATGCACGAGAAGTTTGCTGCTACATCCGATTCCCCCGAGGCCCCATTAGTAGTGGTAACCCCAATGAAAGTAAGCTCCTTCAGCTTATCAAATCGGCGGTAGCCAGCTGCGCTACATAGATTGTGATGTGAATTCTGTTCTCTAATTGCTCTTGACCAACGCACTTTGTTGTAGTGGTTTGATTATCTTGTTTGTGGATAAAATAAACGGGGGTTTCTGTAAATGGAAAAACAGAAGGAAATGCTTGTGGTCCAGAGTCCAGATTGATGATGGCATGACTTCCCTAACCTTTAAAAAGAGTTGCACAGGTCACATATACTTATCTTGGGGGCACACTGGAACCCACTTTTGATAGAAGGAATCCTTAGCCGGGAACTGTACAGGTCAGGTGATGCACCTAGCCATCATCTTTCGTTGCAATTCCCCAGCATCAATGCTTGTTATCTTTCATCCATATTTGACATGAAGTTTCTCTGCCAGAGTCCCATGACTTCAATGGATAAGATGTCTATCCTCCTCTATCCTGTGGTCTTGAATTGTGGGAACTCTATTCAACTCTTGTTTTTATGTTCTTGGATGAATGAATGTACAAATTTGAGTCTCCTTTCATCAACCTAAATCCAGAATATGTATGATGTATTAAAGTTAATTAATTTCCCCACACCAGCTAATTTAATAAATCTTAAATATGCCCTGAATATAAAGGATCTTTTTCTCTCTCTCTCTTTTTTTTTCGGGCCTAGGCCATAAAAACCTCCCTAGAGGGTGTGTCAAGGGGTGTGACCTTTCACCGTACATGTATAGATGTGGGGCAGCTTTGTGTTCACCTAGTGAATTATCCAAACCGCACCCTTCATTTACGGGGGTGAGTACTTAAACCTGAGAGCATGCTCAATCAAGTGAATTATCCAAATTACAAGACCCGAGATATCGTTAGACCAATGGTCCCTTTGGTGATCTTTCTCTCTTTTATTTGACACTATTTAGTTCATTTTCATCTAAAATATTGTACACACTTCAGAAGGTGTTTCTTTGAGACGGTTTTAGTTGGCTTGTACTAATTTGGTTCAATCATCTTGTTTGATGGCAGCTGCCCTATCTAACACTCATCACTTTAAATCATGTGTTCAATTTATTTATATTGTATATTTTTCTCTTTTTGTTAAACATTGGTTTGATGTTACCCATTGGATGCCAGCCATATCAGTACATGCCAAGCTGGTTGTGTGAGTGTGTGTGTGTGTGTGTGTACTGCATTTCTTCTCTTTTTAGGAGATATCTCAAGGGTTTTAAGGTACTGTCCTAAGGGTATCCAATCCCTTGGTTCTTCCATGTTTTCCTCCAAGTGGTTGCATTGGCGGTGGAAGGTGGGGAGAAAGCTCATGATGTTGGTTTGTAATGCAGATAAAGGACTTAGGATAGGATAGGGTAAGGATCAAAGGACTTTCTAGGATGCAACCATTCTTTGCATGTTTTCTTTTTCTCATTTAGGTTATCATGTCTACTGGATGGATTATGGATATATGTATATCCCCCCACCCACCTAACCCTTACTCTATTAAGGGCATTATTTTGGTGACTCCCATATATATCCAAAACTATAATAATTATATGCTATTATTCATACTTATAAGTAACATATGCAACAAGTGGAAAATATTTTTATTTTCTTGGTATATGGTGATTGTTAGGACTAGGGGCACCCCACATTAGTTGTGATATTGTTACAACTAATGGCGATGTGTTCTTCTATTTAAGCCCCTCATTTTCTCTTTCATAGCCGATGTAATACCATGTTTGCACACTCACTCAACAGTGATACATGCATGTAATGCAGCACACTAGCTAATTGACACTTAAATACCCCCCCTTAATTACACATTAGGGATCCAAATAACATGTCCTAACTAATCCAATCCTTTCCCCATAAAATCCTTGTTACCAACTCAAAATCATGGAGTTATAAGAGTGGCACATTTGCACTCCAAGGCAAGATTACAATCCATATCTCCTCCAAATTCAATTGTGATGAATTGTGAGGAATCAATCCTCTCATTCTCACTAACTAAACATCAATCTTCTTATCTATATAGCCTTTACCCTTAATGCAAGCATTCTCTCTCTATAAAAAAACAAAGGGGAGGGGAGGGGAGGGGAGGGGAGGGGATTTAGTAGTAGTAAGAAAGGGGCAATGATTAGAGATTAAAAATATTATTAAATGGCCTGCACGTACACTTATCTTGGTAATGTAATGTAATGTAATTGGATGGCCTCTTTTGCTCTTTTGATCTTTTTGAAACGCATGTCTCTCTTCTTCTTCTTATCTTTGCATATTCATCCATTCAAATCATAAATAAATTCTACTAATTAAAGGAGTTTTGTCCTCAGTCAGTTTGAGCCTTATTGTCTGCATTTCTATTAGCCAACGTGGCAGCCACAAAATTCCACTTAGCTTACCTAATTGGACCATTCCTCTCTTATTTATTCAGAAAAGACCCACCTAGAAAAAACTATGACCACCTAACTTTTCTTTTCAAATTCAAATCATAAAAACCATGATTTTTTTTTTCTTTTTTCTTCTTTTTTTTTGGTTGTAATTTGTATATAAGAACCGTTGACAAGTCATCGCTAGTATAAATCATCACTCATGGTTCGTGTTGATAAACTCATCACCGACGTTCTTGAGTTTGAATATTTTCTTATTATCTTCATTCAATAATGCAAATATTATAATATTATAATATTCTAAAGTTTTACCAATTTTTTATTTAATCGCTTGCGTTTCTTTTCCTCTTTGCTATATTCACTTAACAAATATTTAACCTTTTATGCTTTATTTACATCATTAATAATAATTCTTTTCAACTTTTCAAACCCACCCCATCACCACACAATTCATAAAGCATCATGGCTAAAAATTATTCTAAAATTATAAATAAATTGTTGTGATATTACCCCCTTAAAATATATATATATATATATATATATATATATATATATATATCCCATCAAATAAATGGAAAAACAAAATAAAAATAAAATAAAAGAAGCATGCCCTTGAGGTTGTGTGAAAACCCTAAATTCTTTTCATAAGCAGTTGAAAAGTATAATGGGATGGATATCCATGGAACCCTTAATGGTGCAAAGAATTAATAATTAATACCTAATCCTAGGAGGTCAGTGGAACTAATTTTCCCATTTGGAGTCCACCAAGGATTATCATGAGCCCCCCCAATAAATTTGGTGCTGTGTGGGCCCCTTTCCAATGGATTGAGCCTAATCCAAAACACCAATTTATTACTAAATTAATTAGTCAATAATTAATTAATATTATTAGTCCACTTAATCTAATCCAAAGTTCCTAATCCTCTCCTTTCTGGAAACCACTGCCCCTTGGCTCTTACCTTGTTCCACCGGACCAGAATTATATTGGAATGTTGTCTTTTATGGCTGGACTCGGTTAATTAAAAAGTTCTCTCAGATAAGCGTACCTTATAAGGCCCGTTAAATTCTCCGGATAAAGTGGGCCCCGCCATTTGTATTTTGGATAACGATTGCCCCGTCCTAGTGGGTCCATCTTGCGGGTCGGATCATCTATTCGTTTCGTTTAAATCCGACAAGGTACCCGATGACAAATTTAGATCCGGATCCGGATCCGGATCTGAAACCGATCCTCGGACTTGGTCCATTTGAAAAAAAATAATAAATAGTTTAGATTAAATAGATAAAAAAAAATCATTGTTAAATTAAGGTAAATAAATGAGGGTGGCTGAAAGACAGGATATATTAATCGTGGTTACAGATCCGGATCCGGATCCGGATGAGGATCCGCACCCGGCACATGGAGTAACGGATCCGCATACGCACTTTCGGGTCACTCAGGAGTCCCCGTCGGCACGGCGCCGCACACCGCTTTTAAAAAAGTCAAACCCGGCAACGTGGCGACGAACGCGTAGACCACGTCAGCATCGAGATTGATGACGTGTCGTCCATCCGAGGTGGGATGCGAGGGATGTCGGGCGTGGGCCCCGCGACCGCGTCGTGGTGATCAGTCAAAGGGGGGCGGCATTGGTCACACCGCGGCGCACGTGCCGTTTCTGGTGTGGCGGACCACGTCTCCCCGTTCTCAGTGGTGGTGGGCCCTACTTATGTGCACCGTCATCTCTGTGCCGGCCACGTGGAATATTGTACACGTGGAGGGACCGGATAGAGTGGGAATACCGTGGGTGAGGAGTTGGGTCTTTATTAGGAGACCAGCTGGTTCTTATCCAGCAGTGGGTGGGGGCAAGGAAGAGGCGCGTTCCATACCTGACACGTGTCTGATGGTTTAAGAATGCCTGGTGCCTAATATTCAAACTTCAGAACATCAGATTACCATTTTGCCCCTTTTAGGTAAATTTGCTTAACTTTATTTTAGTTACAAATTAATTATCTTCTTTCTTCAAGATAATAATAATAATAATTATTATATTTGCTTTTAAAAGGAGTTAGTGATGTAGCAGTAGATGATCAACAAAGTTTTCATTCAAACTTCCAAACAAACTCCTACCAGCCTGCACTACGGCAATTTAAGGAAAATATCCAAATTTGTTTGGATTTATCTATTTCCAAAATAATAATAATAAATTTATAAATATATTTTCAACAAATTCAAATTTCGCTTTAATATTCATATTCCTACAAAATCGAATTTTTCATTTCATTTTAAAAGATTCACACATTTGGTGAGCCACACCAGACAATCCCCAAAAAAAAAACTCTCCACGTGATTTGAATGAATGAATCAACCCCCCAAAACTCGGAATATTTATTATCAAACCACAATTATTAATAATATTATATACAGTATATATCATTCTATCTTGATATTTATCCACTCAAGGTCCCATTTCGTCATTTATCCTCCTTTATCCACATCTCACCTGCTACTCCCGGTCACCCATCCTTCCTCTCGCTTATAACCCCCGTTCTTATCCCTTCTCTTTCTCTCGACTTCTCTCTCGTTCGCCTGATGCTTCGCCTTCTTCTACTACTCCGTTGATAACTATTCCGTCTGGTATTCCGTCGGAATTGCGAGCGATGCCGTCACGGTCTTCCGCCAATCTCTTGGACCTCGCCGAGTCGAACTCGGACTACGCCGATCCGACTCGGCACCATTCGCCGCGTCTTCCCCGAGTCTTGACGCTCCCCAACGTCCTCCCCGACGATTCCCTTGATTCTCCTCCGCCATCCCCTTCCTTGACGCGGCGCATCCTTGTAAACCACCGTCTCCCACTCCGCGTTTCCCCTCCCGTGCCCCCTTCCCGTCTCCCCTCTTTCTCCCTCGACCCCGATTCCCTCTCCATCCTCCTCCTTTCCGGCCTCCCCGAATCGTGCCCAGTCATCCACGTCGGCACGATTCCCCTCTTCGTTTCCCCGGATCTCCAAGACGAGGTCGCCGACCTCCTTTTCACGCGTTTCCACTGCGTCCCCGTTTTCGTTTCCCCTGAAATCCACTCCTTGTTCTACCATTCCTTTTGCAAACGCCATCTATGGCCGCTACTCCATTCTCAGCTCCCTCTCGCCGGCTCCGCCGGTGGCGCCACCCCGTTCCCGCCCAACCTCTGGCGCGCCTTCGTCTCCGCCAACAAGCTCTTCGCTGACAAGGTCCTGGAGGTGGCCAACCCCGACGACGACCTCGTCTGGGCACACGACTACCATCTCATGGCTCTCCCCACCTTCCTCCGCCGCCGTTCGCCGCGCATCAAGCTAGGGTTCTTCCTCCACTCCCCCTTCCCCTCCTCGGAGATCTTCAAGACCCTCCCAGCCCGTGAGGAACTCCTCCGCGCCCTTCTCAACGCCGACCTCGTCGGCTTCCACACTTTCGACTACGCCCGCCACTTCCTCTCCTGCTGCTCCCGCCTCCTCGGCCTCGACTACGCCTCCAACCGCGGCCATCTCGCCATCGAGTACTACGGCCGCACGGTCACCGTCAAGATCGTGCCCACCGGGATCCACGTCGGCCGCCCCCACTCCATCGCCGAGGCCTCTGGGACAAAATCCAAGGCCTCCGAGCTCGTCGCGAGGTATGCCGGCAAGATCGTGCTCTTGGGGATCGATGACATGGATTTGCTCAAAGGGATCGGGCTCAAGTTCCTCGCCATGGAGCGCTTGCTCGAGGACCACCCGGCTCTGTGCCGCAAGGTGGTATTCGTCCAGATCGCCAACCCTGCGCGCAGCCATGGCACTGACATGCAGCGCGTTCAGGACGAGACTCACTCCCTCGCCGCCCGCATCAACGCTCGGTTTGGCTACGACGCCATCGTCTTGATCGATGGCCCTGTGCCCACTCCCGAGAAGGTTGCCTACTATGCCATCGCCGAGTGCTGCGTCGTCAACTGCATCCGCGATGGCCTCAACTTGGTTCCCTACAAGTACACTGCTTGTCGCCAGTGGAGCCCCGCTCTTGAGGGCAAGCCCAAGAAGAGCGTCATTGTCGTCTCTGAGTTCATTGGTTGCTCACCATCTCTCAGCGGCGCCATTAGAGTTAATCCTTGGAATGTGGATGATGTGGCCGAGGCCATGAATTTAGCCATCACTATGCCAGAAGCTGAGAAACAACTCCGGCATGAGAAGCATTACAAGTATGTCAGCTCCCATGATGTTGCTTACTGGGCTCGTTCTTTTGATCAGGATTTGCAGAGAGCTTGCAAGGATCACTACCTAAAGAGGTGTTGGGGGATTGGTTTTGGGTTGAGCTTCAGAGTGGTTGCTCTCGGGCCCAACTTTCGGAGGCTCTCTGTTGAGCACATTGCATCGGCATACCGGAGGACGAGCAGCCGGCTGATTCTGCTGGATTATGATGGTACAATGATGCCTCAACCTTCGATTAGTAATACACCAAGTGATGAGGTGATTTCGGTGTTGAATGGTTTGTCTGCCGATCCAAAGAATGTTGTGTTTGTCGTTAGCGGGAGGGGGAAGGATTCATTGAGCAAGTGGTTTGCATCTTGTGAGAAGTTGGGGATCTCTGCAGAGCATGGATACTTCACAAGGTACAACATTTTTTTGTTTGTTTTAAACTCAATTTCAAGTTTCTTTTATGATAATATTTTGCTAAATTTGGTTGGCTGAATTTAGATTAGAATTGTTAGATAGATGGAAGAATGAAACACTTGAGCTGCATAATATAGAATGTGGTAGTTGATGGAAATTCATAATATAGAATGTGTCAACAACTCAAGATATAGATATCCTAATCAGTCATTTGTCTTGAGGTTTAGGAGGTAGTAAAGCTGGTAAATGTCATTCATATTTACATCAGTCACATTGTGTAATATCTTTTGTGCAGATTGTGATTGTTGGATTGAGAAATTTATACATGCTATGTTGATTGTTTGGAAAGATGGTTTGATTACTTTGGAATTGACTTTGTTTACCGAATGCTTTGTTGGTTGGTGCATGTAGATGGAGTAGGGACTCTCCATGGGAATCATGTATGATACCTGCAGACTTTGACTGGAAAAAGATCGCAGAGCCTGTGATGAGACTTTATACAGAGGCAACGGATGGCTCCTATATTGAGCATAAAGAGAGTGCACTAGTTTGGCATCACCAAGATGCTGATCCAGATTTTGGGTCTTGTCAGGCTAAAGAGCTTCTTGATCACCTTGAAAATGTGCTCGCCAACGAGCCCGTGGTCGTCAAAAGAGGCCAGCATATTGTGGAAGTGAACCCTCAAGTAAGAAAAAAGGATCCACTTCTTGTTCCTTTCAACCCAAAAAGAGCGTATATATGATTGATCTTTGTTATTTGTTCTTACGTGCATGATAAGTAGTGTCATGATCCACGCAGCTTTCCATTGAAAGGTGTAGAATTAGATTGGTATACTTAAAATCTCATCCGATCGCACATCAAGCCACACGCCATACAATACATTGAATTTTGATAATTGTCCAATACATGCTGTTTCTCTCAGACTGCCTTTCAACTATGGACCATGTGTATATGGTTTTCTTGACTTTTTTGGAGCTACTCTACTATTTGATTTGTATGTCACACCAATTCTTTGTCCTTAATTCTGAAGCATGAAGTTTGGTGTCTCATGTTTATCATTTATCTGCAGGGAATAAGCAAGGGCATTGTGGTTCAAAATCTAATATCGACTATGTTGAATAGAGGTAAACCGCCAGATTTTGTGTTGTGCATCGGTGATGATCGATCAGATGAAGACATGTTTGAGAGCATCATGAGTTCTGTGAAGAACCCATCACTTCCAGCCACCGCTGAAGTTTTCGCCTGCACAGTTGGTAAGAAGCCGAGCAAAGCTAAGTACTATCTTGATGACACAGTGGATGTCATAAAACTGCTTCAAGGCCTGGCAACAGCTTCGACACAACCACCGCGGTCTGCACCTCTTCAAGTCTCATTTGAAGGGTTGCTTTGAATAATAAGTTATACAAAACTGTAAAACATTGCCTCTTCGCCCCGGCCATGAAGAGGAGCAGGTTGACACATAAAGCACTCTTTTTTGGCTCAAGAAGCAGATTGACACGTTTGGTTCAGATTATTTAGCAAGAGCGGATCATAGCTGAATTCTAGACAGACTTCTCTGATAGTTCATTCTGAATGTACATACTCAGAAAGAAAGAAGATGAAAGAAAAAGGAAAAAAACTCTTCTGTTCTCCTCCTGCATTTCATTTGTAGAATTTTCTTCACAGATATATATATATATATAACATAATCCATTCTACTGTTCTTTACATTTCTCTCTCACTTTTTTTTTTTTAATATAAAAACAGCTATGTGAGCTTGTTTCATTTGAATATACCTCCTTTCACATGTGATTGATTCAAATCTATTATTTGTTGTGCTTGCTGTTGTTCATCCTTTACCAATTCTATAAAAATGAAGCTATCATTTGATTGAATTACAGTTTGCAAGTAAAATTTGATTTAAGCTGTTCATTCTCTTTCTTTTGAATGAAAGGGACAAGACAAGAGTGGTCTCAATCAGCAGCAGAAGAACAAGAAGGAGATGATGAATGCGTGCTTGCAAACAGTGTTGCTAATTGGGGCACAATGGAGAAGGTACTAAGAAACGCAGGAAATGAGGAAAAGAAAACTTATTGGGCAAGTGTTTCTCAATGGTTGATTGATTGGTGAGTGTAAAATTCATAGGAAAAGACTTGGATGTGGACTTGAGAGGCTGCTCTGCTGTTGCTGCTGCTGCTGCTCTATTTGGAGTTTGCTTTGAATCCATTCAACTCTATCTTAATAATGGATGAAGTTGAGAGCATCCTCACTCTGAGTTGTTAACCATGTTGCTTGGAAATGCGTGAGAAATTAGGACTCTCTTTCTTCCTGGAAAACAAAGGGAGACTAGAGAAGAATAGATCATCTAAGTCATTTTTGGCTGGCAGGTCATCAACAAACATGTCTACATCCTCCCAGAATTTTATTTCACATGCTTTTCATTTCTTTATTTCTTGTATTTGTGTTCCTGTAAAACAACAAATTTACATGATTATTTATATATTTTTTTTTTATATTGCTAGTGTGGTTGGTTTTGTATTTTGACTCTGAATGAGAGACTGAATCCAATTGGTCATGATTGAGAAAGTTCAATAGAAACGTGAGAGTTGGTCTTATTATTCTAATGAAGTGTGTGGTCTTGTTTGGATTGGAAGAAATCAGAAAGGAAGAGATTATGTGAGATTTTTTCTTGTGTTTGCTTCCAACAAGGAAAAAGATGGTTTATAAAACTTCCTTTTTTTTTTCCTTTTCTTTGTTCGTTTTAAATAAAAAGATAATGTTGCAAATGTTGCAAAAGATGAATATGATGGACTGCCAACTTAGTAGGTCAACCAAGGAATATTAAATGGATTCAACTAACCTTAGCATGATTTTTAAAAATTCCCCATGCTCTCTGCTCATTATCAGTGGTATACATATATTTTAAGAGTTTTTTTTATTTACTTATCACTTCTTAAAAATAATAAAATACTTATCAACCTCTTCATTTTCAATCATACCATGTAACTCTTGTTTTATTTTTATTTTACTTGTTACCATATGGACTAAACATTTACGTTTTAACGTGGGTTAGATGTAAAGTCTCTTGTTATAATACATGTAAAGTAACCATTTTGTCTTTTCTTCTATATATCATATACTTTCAATTAATTCTTTCTCACGTCAACTCAAAAGATATATTATGTACTTTGATGAGGGAAAAAACTGAGGAGCCTGCTATCTGACATGTGTATTAATCTTATCCATCCATCCAGAGCAATAACCTCCTCGGGTTTACGCCTAGCATTGTTCTCCTCAGGCAACAGAAAGAGAGCGACCGCCACGGATCTATCAAAGTGGACCTCCTCGAGTAACGAAAGCTCACCTCTACGGATTTCAGAGGCCATGCACCCTAGCCCGAAGAAGGCGCCATGAACCCCGAACCCGCAGACTACAACGGGAACCGAAAGACTTAAGCTCCTTCTGAACCATGCGGGAGATACTATGCATCCCGGCGACTTTCGCCGAGGCGTTACTCCCCGAGGCGCTCGCCACACCATTATCGTCGAGAGGATTACTCCCCAGGGTATGATTCACCCTGTAATCTCCCGACAAGGCACCCATCGCCCCAGCGCCGTCAATCTCCTGGAGTACCTCGCCGAGTCCATGATGTTGGGAGAGGGAGAGCCCTCTCCTGTGCGACGAGGCTATATTCTCCTTTTGTTAGAGAGATTTGGGAGGCTCCTTTCCCGAAGCACTTCTGAACCCCCAATATCAGATATTACAACGGGACTACTAATCCCCATGAACATGTGGAGCGGTACTGCACTGAGATTATGGACAACCGCAACGACGAAGCGGTTCTGTGCCGTGCCTTCCCGAAAACCTTAACTGATATAGCCCATGACTGGTTCAGAAACCTTCCACTGGGGTCAATATCAAGCTTCAACCAGCTAACTGACCTCTTCTTTCGCCGATTTGCAAATTGCCAAAGGCAGAAAAAGAACCCCGTAATGCTTCTCAGGTGCAAGCAAATGAAGGGTGAGAGTCTTTGAGATTACCTGGATTGCTTCAACAGAGAAGCAGCAGGGACGAGTGATCAAGACTCCATAATGGTGGTGGGCGCAGTTATGGATGGTCTTCGGGAATGCCCTTTCCTGGACTCCATTTCAGGGCACGTCCTTAGAAATTTGTCCGAAGTGATGAGTAGGGCCCAGCAGTTCATCGCCGCTGAGGAGTTCAAAACCGGGCGAAGGAAGGAGGCTCTACAACGAGTCAGGGAATTCCAAAAGGAGGAGCCTCGACGGGAAGAATATAGAAACTCCCACCGAAGCGATCCGAGATCCCGAAGGGATGATAGACCCCCTCGCTCAGATGACCGAAGACCTCAAGACCCCCAGAAACAGCCAGTGAGGGCGAGGTATGAGAACTACACCCTCCTTGTTACTTCAAGAGAGAATGTTTTGATGCAGATCCAGAACAAGAAAATCTTGAAGCAACCCGAGCCAATCAAGGAGTCTGCATCGATGAGGAAAAGCAAGAAGTATTGTGCTTACCACCAGGTCAAGGGGCACAATACAGAAGACTGCGTCCATCTCAAAGACGCAATTGAAGATCTAGTCAAGGCGGGGAAACTTGATCAATTTCTACAAAAGAAGACAACTACAAAAGAGAACCCACCACAACGGCAGGAAGCCCCTCCAAATCCAGAAAATCCTGACATTAAGCTTTACTTCATTGCGGGGGGCCCTGGCTGCGGAGGGGAGAGTTCTTCTTCAAGGAAGCAGTACGCGAAGATGGTTGCCTCAGTCCATGAGACAGCTCCATGAAGAGGAGCCGTTCATCTACCCCTGTATACTTCTCAGATGAAGACCTCCGTGGGATCTATCAACCTCATGACGATGCCTTGGTGGTAACTGTCAAGGTTGGAGTCTTCACCATATATAGAGTGCTGGTTGATATGGGGAGCTCAACAGATATCATCTTTTGGGATTGCTTTGAGAGGATGAAGATTGGGAAGGAGAATCTCAAACATGTTCGATCACATCTGGTAGGCTTCGATGGGAATTCCCGTCATCCAAAAGGCCTGATCTCTCTCCCAATGACACTCGGCACACCTCCTCGGGCGGTAACTGCGATGATAGACTTCTTGATTCTGCGGTGTCCCTCCAGCTACAATGCAATAATGGGGAGGCCCTCACTATGCAAATTGGCTGCAGTACCATCTCCCTACCACCAGAAGTTGAAGTTCCAAACTGAAGAGGGCAATAGGGAGATACGAGGCGACCATACATCTTCTCGCCAGTGCTATCCACTCTTCTGAGACATCAGATGGGAGAGTCTAGGCGAGCTGCAAAGACATTGACTTTGGAGGAGCTCCAGCACGAAGATGAAGAAAGAGAAGCCCACCGCCCTATTCCAGTAGAGGGTCTGAGCGCCGGTCTGGTCAGGTATGGAATGAACTTAAAATCTGATGATCGAGTCGATTCCATGATTATAAGTTCATAACCCCACCCCCTTCCCATTTTGGGTGGCCACTTGATGAGAGCCTTCCCAAGCGAACTGTGCGCCTCAGGGAAGAGCTTAAGTTGAAGAGACAGAAAGAGCTCCTCGCAATTCTGAAGGATAATGATGATGTTTTTGCCTGGTCTGCCGAGGAGATGCCTGGAGTACCACAGGAAGTGATCAAGCATCAACTCAACGCCGATCCAACTGTCAAACTAGTTATTCAAAAGAAGAGAAACTATGCTCCAGACCGCCTTGCAGCGGCAGAAGAGGAGGTAGATAAACTGCTTAAAGCAGAGTTCATTCGAGAGGTCCAATACCCCGAATAGCTCTCAAATGTAGTCATGGTGAAGAAATCCTCAGGAAAATGGAGAATGTGTGTAGACTTCACAAATCTCAATAAAGCTTATCCTAAAGACTACTACCCCCTGCCTCTCATTGATAATCTAATAGACTCTACTTCTGGATATGAAATGCTCAGCTTCTTGGACGCGTTCTCGGGATATAACCAAGTCCTAATGGCGAAATCCGATGAGGAGAAAACATCCTTTATCACTTCCCGATGCACTTATTGCTATAAAGTGATGACTTCGGATTGAAGAACGCGGGAGCTACATTTCAAAGGTTGGTGAATAAAGTCTTCAAAAAACAGATTGGGAGGAATGTTGAAGCTTATGTGGATGATATACTTGTGAAAAGTGTAACAGCCGATCACCATGCCTTGGATCTGAAGGAAACATTTGCAGCTTTGCGAGCTCATGGAATGAGCCTTAATCCTAGCAAATGCACGTTCGGTGTTCGATCGGGAAAATTCCTCGGGTTTATAATTACACATCGGGGCATAGAGGCAAACCTCGAACAAATCTGAGCCATCATGGAAACTAGATCCCCGAGGACTATAAAGGAGATACAAAGCCTCAACAGAAGACTGGCCACCCTCGGGAGATTCATCTCAAGATTTGGAGAAAAAAACCCTCCATTTTTTCGAGCCTTGAGAAAAGCACCTAAGATGGAGTGGACCGAAGAGTGTGAACAGGCATTAAACCGGCTGAAGGATTACTTACAGCCGCCTGCCCTCCTGGTGAAACCGAAGCCTGGAGAAGAGTTGCTTCTCTATTTGGCGGTCACTGATTCGGTTGTCAGCTCGGTCATCACCAAAGATGAAGGGGGAATCCAAAGGTCAGTCTATTATACAAGCAAGGTTCTTACAGATACCAAGTCGAGGTACCTCCCCCTCGAGAAACTGGCTCTCGCCCTTGTCACATCTGCTCGGAAGCTTCGGCCATACTTTCAGTCTCACAAGATAAAAGTCCTCACTAATAAACCCCTGAAGCAAGTACTTCACTGTCCGGAATCCTCCGGGCGACTAACCAAGTGGGTAATCGAGCTCGGAGAGTACAATATCAGCTACGATCCCCGGACAGCAATAAAGGCCCGGGTACTTGCAAATTTTATTGCAGAACTTACCGTAACCAACGAGGGACATTTCCCCCCGGCAGAAGGGGTCTAATTGCACGACCATTCTACTTCTCAGTGGGTTCTTCACACTGATGGGTCGGCAAATTCTAAGAGCTCGGGAGTAGGGGTGGTGTTGCGATCACCGTCAGGCTGGAGTACCTCGACGGTATTGAAGTTCAACTTCAAAGCAACCAATAATGAAGCCGAATATGAAGCCATGATAGCTGGGTTGCAGCTCGCCCGAGGCCTAGGAGTTCAAAACTTGCGAGCCAACACCGATTCACAGTTGATAGTTGGCCATGTTACTGAAGAGTTCAAGGCT
Organism: Dioscorea zingiberensis; assembly: GCA_026586065.1. Taxonomy (NCBI): domain Eukaryota; kingdom Viridiplantae; phylum Streptophyta; class Magnoliopsida; order Dioscoreales; family Dioscoreaceae; genus Dioscorea; species Dioscorea zingiberensis. The sequence goes on from CM048818.1 coordinate 14,976,917, forward strand.
AGGGAGGAGAATATGCAAAGATACAGGAAAATGGTTCGGAAGCTCATTGATAGCTTCTAGAAGTTTCATATCAACAAAGTCCCCAGAGAAGAGAATCAAGAAGCTGACCTCCTATCAAAATTGGCAACATCTGAGGCAGAAATAAAGTAGCCCATCAACATTTAGTACCTCGCAACAAGGACAATCGAATGTAGACAAGTTGAGGAGCTCCTTGAGATCAACGATGAGGAGTGTTGGATGGATCTCATATTAAATTACCTCCAGAATGATGTACTCCCTCCCGACCCGAAGGAGGCTCAACGGATCGTTGTCCGAGCGGCTCGCTACAGTATAATCGAAGGACAACTCTACAAAAGGTCCTTCACCTTGCCATACCTAAAATGCTTACGTCCCTCCGGGGCGGAATATGTCCTACAGGAGATTCAAGAAGGGGAAGCAGGCGACCACCTCGGAGGAAGAGCCCTAAGTCACAAGGTTCTTCGGCAAGGTTATTACTAGACAATATTGGCAAAAAATGCTGTCAAGTTTGTTCAGAAGTGTGACGCGTGCAAACATCACTCGAATGTCTAGTGACGCCCTTCATCTCACTTGACTTCAATTGTAAGTGCGAGGCCGTTCGCTTCATGGGGAGTTGATATCCTAGGCCCCTTCTCCGTGGGAGAACGGCAAATGAAGTTTATTATTGTGACCATTGATTACTTCACGAAGTGGGTCAAAGCCGAACCGTTGTCATCTATCACGGAGAAGGCTTGCGAGGCGTTTCTGTGGAGGTCGGTTCTTTGTCGGTTCGGGATCCCAGTGGCCTTCATAACTGACAATGGTCGTCAGTTCGCAAATTCAGCCTTCTTGTCGTTCTGCGATAAGTTCAACATTGAGCACATGCTGACCTCAGTTACACATCCACAAGCAAATGGCCAAGTGGAGGTAACCAATAGAACTTTTCTCTACAGTTTGAAGACAAGAGTTCTCAATCGCGGATCTTCCTGGGTTGAGGAGATTCTAGGGACCCTATGGGAGTATCAGACTACTACCCGAAGGCCTACTAGAGAAACCCCATTTGTCCTTGTATTTGGGACTGAAGCTGTGATCTCACCCGAGACGAGATTACCAACGCTCCGCACACAAGTTTTTGATCCCAAGGTGAACGAGGAGCAGCTCAGGGCGGAACTCGATCTCTTGGAGGAAAGGAGGGATGAAGCAAATCTCAAGGCGACAGCTTATCGCCAGAGAGTGAAGCGCTTCTATGACAAGAAGGTGAAGCAAGTAACTTTTCAGATTGGGGATGTGGTCCTGAAGGCGAACAAGTTCGATGGGAACAAAAGCCGAACAGGAAAGCTGATCCCAAATTGGGAAGGCCCATATATTGTTCAAGAAATTGTAAGGCCTGGAACATACTGGCTCACAAGGATGAATGGGAAGAGATTAAAGCACCCATATAACTCCGAACATCTTCGAAGGTACTATCAATAAAATCAGTCCCTCGATTGCAATTTCTTAAAAGAAGCATCCTTCCTACTTCAGTAAATACCCTCTTGCAAATATGACTCTCCTCGGGAAGTAGCTTGAAGCGCTTTGATCGCTTGGCTATAACCCTCCTCGGGAAAAAGATTTAAGCGCCTCGATCGCTTGGCTAAAACCCTCCTCGTGAAAAAAGCTTGAAGCGCTTCGATCGCTTGGCCTTGATATTCCTCGGGAAATAGCTTGAAGCGCTTTGATCACTTGGCTATGACCCTCTTCGGGATAAAGCTTAAAACGCTTTGATTGCTTGGCTATGGTCGCTTAGGAAATTCAGGAACTTCAGTTACTTGACTACAACTCAACTCAGGAGAAGATTTAAGCATAAATAAAAGTGCAATAAGCAAGTTCATTCATTTGGAGGCAGATGAAAACAACTCAAAGAATTCTCATTCATATGTGATTCAAGTTACAATTCAAGTAGTTGGGAAGACGTAAATGGCGACAAGATAAGAATTATAACTAAGCTCAAGACTGGGGAGCATTACCTCTTTCAGCAGGAACGGCGGGGGGATCAGCAGGAGGAGCTGCGACCCCAATATCATCTCCAGCTCTACCTTGAACTCCTTCAGGGGGGCATCCTCTGCACCTGCTGAAATAGAGAAAGTGTTGAAGTGAATATAGTACTTGATATGTCATGAAAGGAAATAGAGAAGGGATGAAACAAAATCAATACCTCTCTCGGTTTCACCCTCCTCACCCGAAGAGGGGTCCTCCTGCCATTCCTCGTCGGACTCAATATTAGGATCTTCTCCAGAGAGAAACTTGAGTCCTTTCTTGTAGGTCAGAAAGGAGAAGTCCACGGGAAGAGTCTTCAATGTTTCCTCGGGAACAGTTTGCAGTACTAATTCCCAAAGGACTTTGAAAGTGTCAGTCCCACTCGCAAGAAAACCGATGTTATACCCTCCGGACTTCTCACTCGAGCAGACGGCCTCAGCTTGTTTAATCTGGTCAGCGCAGAGAGTAAGGGTCTCCTGGTGAGAAGCCACTTCCGAGGAGAGCTTCTCTTTTTCCCCCTTCAGAAATATAACGAGACGATTCGCCTCATCGAGAAGAAGGGATTTGGCGTTTAAGTCTTCCAGGAGTTTCTTATTCTCCTCTGCCAAAGCCTTCATCTGCTCCTTAGTCTGGGCCAGCTCCGAGGTCATCCTGTCGGATTTTTCCCTCTACTGCGCCCATTTCCGCTCGGCTAGCTTATACCTGTCTTCTAGGGCTTCCTGGTTCTTGATCATCACGTCAGTAGCGGCCCTATAGCTCTTTATCTCATCAGATAGGGGCTTAAGCTTCCCCTCCAGCCTCTTCCTCTCCTCGAGAAGACTCTGGCATTGTGCAGTAGAGGAATCCAGAGAAGCTTTGATTCTGTCTTTCTCCGCCTTTAAAGCTGAAAGCTCCTCCTTCAGGTTCTGGAAATCCCCTTCGCGAAGAGTGAGAGCGAGGCGAAGATCCTTCCTCTCTTCTAACAGGCGGGCAGCTCGGTCAGAAAGAATACTAACGTCAAGTGTCAAACAATGCAGAGGGGGGAACTCAGTGAAATACCAAATAAGGGAATACTTACATAAACTGCAGTTATACGAAGATGAGCGGCCATCTCATCCTCCTCCAGGTTATCAAGCCTCGATTCCGAGTCTTCGGAACGAAGCAACTCCAAACTGAAAGCCGCAGATTCAGGATTGAAGAAAAGTCCGTTAAGCGGGTTTATGTTCATTCCTACCGAACTACTTGCGACAGAACCTTTTCCTTTCTCTCCAGTGGCGGAACTTTTCCGCACAGGAGGAGCAGAAGTTGCAATTCCCACTGGCTCTTTGATTCTCACTTGCCCCCTATTTGAACGTCTTCGGGGACTAGGTAGAGTAGGATCAGCTCTTGCCTCCTCGAGAGCGGGAGGGGCAGAAGGAAGTTCTTCAAATTCCGTCCCCGAGGCTCTTTCCCAAACGGAGGGTACGGGAACAGCAGCAGCAGAAGGAGGGTTAGCCGCTTGACAAGCGCGGAAGTGCCTCGCCGAGAGCAGAACGGCGTCGTCGTTGTCAACGTCTTCAAGATGAGTCTCTGTTGGGATCTCCTAGGCAGTCTTTGGGGCGGGGGCAATTGGAACATATACTTTTTTCACAACGGCCCTCCTTGTGGGTCCCCTTGCCTCGATCGCTGGAGCTCCTGAACCTACCTGAAGGGCTTTATCACGCGCCTTGGGAATAGTATTTAAATTTTTCGCCCCCAAGGCGGCTCTCTTCTTTTGAAGGGGCTCTTTTGTTGGCTCGATGCGGGAGCTCTCCTTCCTCTTCTTCTTATCTCGCTTCGATGCCTTTAACTGAGCCTCCTTGGCTCTGATGCTGGACAACAGATTACCCGCAGCGTCTCGGGCATTAACTGGTCTTTGATCTGCAGAACCAAAACAGAAAACCGGATCAATAATGGACTCGATCTAATGATAAAAAAAGAGAAGAAAATCCAGAATAAGCCCTACCCAGGGCAATGTAGAGACCGCTGGCTTGGAGAATCTCTGAAGAGAGGTACATATCAACCCGAAGGTCAGAACATTCTAAGAGCTTATTATATTCCTCCTCTTCATCAGGAGTAAGATCCCTCTTTTCCATCGGATGAGGTTTTTGAGTACCCCACTTAGTTCGGAATGGAAAATTCTCAAAACTAGAAACAAAGAAAAATTTGGACTTCCAACCTTTAAGGGAAGATGGCACAAGGCCGAGGAAACGACAGTTCTGCCGAGCCCAGAAGAAATACCAATCAGTAGACTTCTCGCGACTCAAATCGAAGTAAAACTTGAACCGGTCTACCGATGGCTCTATACCACTATGAAGGCAAACAATAACAAAACCGCAAAGGCATCTCCAAGAAATGGGAGCTAATTGAGAAGGACAGATCTCGAATTCGTTAAGGATGTCGACAAAAAGTTGGGGAAAAGGAAGCCTAAGCCCACCGATCAAAGCTTCATAATAAACAGCAATCTCCCCTTCATTTGACGGAGAGCTAGCACGCTCGGAGGCTCTAGGAACCCTATAACTCAAGGAGGAAGGGATCCCTGAAATACTATACTTTACGGCGATTTCATTAATCATGTTAGCGGGAATAAGGCATGGATATTCAAACGAACAAGCATCTAGTCTCGGTTTCTTAAAATCAGTTTGGGCTACTTCAACTTCGTGCTCGGGAGATGAAACCGGAGAATCAACATGTGAAGAAGGAGACGTCGTACCTGAAGCCATTTGTGAGTACTCTAAAGAGAAAGATGAATCTTAGCGCAAGCCGCTCCAAAAAACAGGCGCAGAAGAGAAGACGAAGGAGAAAGCAAATCTTTGATGATTTGGGGGGAGATTTCTTTAAATAGAACTCGATTAACGTTACAGTATCTGAACCGTCGTGATCTAACTCGACGGACAAGATTCACTCTTAAAGAAACAGATAATCCGAGACGCCCATTCAAATTCGAAAATCAAGAGGCCACGATCAGAACACAGACTCGAGCACCGTCAAATAAACGCCACGTGTCAACAATGATGGGACCGCCCACCATACTAAGAAATCATCATTACTTCGAACGGCGCATCCTTTTGGAAAGATACAACGATGCTCTAAAAAGCGCGTCGCATTAAATGCGCCTTACCGCCAAAAGGAATAAACGGATGTCACCTCGGTTAGAAAAAAAATCAACCCCAGATAAAGTGCTGCCTTGTGGCGCAAGATTTTAAAGAACGGAACAAACAAGCAACAATCCATCCGTATACTTAGCTATCGCAAGCATACTTTGGGTGGGGTGGGGTGGGGTGGGGTGGGGTGGGTGGGTGGGTGGGTGGGGGGGGCTGAATGATGAGGGTAAAAATCGAGGAGCCCGCGATCTGACACGTGGATTAATCTCATCCATCCATCCAGAGCAATAACCTCCTCGGGTTTACGCCTAGCATCGTTCTCCTCAGGAAACAAAAAGAGAGCGACAGCCTCGGATCTATCAAAGTGGACCTCCCCGGGTAACGAAAGCTCACCTCTTCAGATTTCAGAGGCCATGCACCCTGGCCCGAAGAAGGCGCCACGAACATCGAACCCGCAGGCTACGACGGGAACCAAAAGACTTAAGGCCATTCTAGAAGGAATTGCCGTTAAGGCCGTCAAGATCTAACCGAATGACAGTCTGGCAAACTAAAAGGAATTACTGTTAAGGGCGTTGAGATCTAACCGAATGCCAACTTGGCAATCTAGAAGCATCTGGAAGAAAGATGAACTGTCATCTTAGCTGGCTCCAGCTGGCACCCACATGGTCTATTAAGAGCTAGTCCACTAGCCTCCACGTGGCCTATTGGAAGTAGATTACTCCCCAAGCAACTCCCGCTCCCTAGAGCCTATAAATAGAGGAGCTTATCAAGTCATCTTTAACCTCTAGATGATCGGCGAAGCCCTGCTACTCCAGAAACTCAAATTCCACAAATCCTCTTGTAATCTCATTGAGTTGATAGTGAATTCATCTCCGATAATGGAGATCCACCGTGGTTTTCACCCCGATTTGGGGTTTCCACGTAAATCTTGGCTTCTTCTCTTTATCTTTTGAGTTTTTCTCTCTTGATCTCTCTTAGACTCATCCAAATCCATCCCCAATCAATCTACAAATTCAATTGTTGACCTAAATCATGGGTTCTTCCTGATTTTTGTGTCAACATACTTAATTTTGATAATCTAATTATTTTATTTTACTTTAAATATTTTATAAATAATTCTTTTTAATACATGTCATTAAAATATAAATAAAAAATATAAATTAATTCCATATTTTCATTGTTTATAAATTAAACATAAATTTACTTATAGTCATATTAATAAAATCATAATTTACTTATAATTTCTTTTATAATAGTCTTAATTGCTTACCAGTCATTAGCAAATATCAACCATAAAAAGAAAATGATATTTTTATCTTTTACTAGGTTTTTAAAATGGTTTCAAGAAATATTCAAGATCTTTGGTCAAAAGAGATACTTAGGGGAGCAAGTAAAAAAAAAAAAAAAAAAAATAGAGTTATGAAATATTATTGAAAAATAAAAGATTGACAAATGATTAGACTAGTTTTTATGGTGTGACTAGTAAAAAACTCATGTTCTTGAAATTACCATGCTCTGTTTTCTGTTAAGGTTAAACCAAACAAGTATAGTTAAATTTTTACTATATAAATGTAAATAATAAAGGGCAATTCTTTTTTAAAAAAACAACTGAATTATATATATTTGGTAATAACTGACTTTTATATTTTAAAAATTAATGTTAAAAACTTATAATAAAACTCCATAAAATTTTATTTTAATAACAAATTTATAACATTAAGTTAAAGAAATAATCAAAGATTAGATGCTAATATTGAAAATATATATTTGAAACTTAAAAATTAATTTAAATTTTATTTTATAAATCTTATAAAGCTGACGATTAGTTATTAGAATAATTTGATAATTTTTCTAAAGTTTTTAAAATTAATTTTTAAGTTTCTTTTTAAGACAAATTCTCTATTAGTCCTTAACATTATTTGACATTACTCTCCATCCCAAACACACACACCCAAAATACTATTACACTCCACCCCTACGTACACGGCACTATTCAAAAAACCTATAATTAATTACTAATTCTTTGTAACAAATCTTGATATTTAATTTTTATATAAGTACAGAATCTATAATTTTAAAAAATTGAGGTGATAGAATTAATTGCAAAAATAAGAATTCGGTATTGAGTTAATATAGAATTCTTAAATTTTAATATCGATTTTGTTTTACAAAAACTTATCTTTATTTATATCCTAGATAAAATCAGTTCCAAAATGAAAAATGCATTTTTATCAATTTTTTTTTCTTATTCTCCAATATAAATTCCAATTGAAACACCTGCTTTTATTTGCAATCAAATTTGGCGATGAACATTTTTATAATTTTTTTATTTTCAAGATTTTAAAAATTATCCAATAATAAAAGATACCCTTGAACTTAAAAAAGTGATATTTGGGTATATATCTTCAAGAAGATGTAATTATCTAATACCAAAAAAGACATAATTATGAACACATGCACCCCTGCTTTTCTCATCTGATTAATTTATTTCAGGTTCACAGCTGAACTTTATCATAGAAAGATGCCCTAAACATCACCAAACAATTATCATTTGATGGCACTACTTTGAAGAGTTTTAACATAAAAATTACACCAATTTAAATTAAGATAACATCAGTTCAGAAAATAAAGACAAAAGAAATTCACTCTCACAAAACAAAAAACACACATGAAGATGTTTAACATTTACATTAGTTTAAATTAGGCCAAGATCAGTTCAGAAAATATAGATCATAAAGAGAAATTCACACTTACAAAACACACACACACACACATGAGAAAGTTTAACAAAGACACCAATTTAAATTAAGAGAATACCAGTTTAGGAAATAGAGACTGTAAAAACAAATACACACTTATAAAACACGCACGCCCACACACACAGGTACACATGAATAATATGCACATTTCATTATCAATCCAACCAAAAGATGAAAAAGTCCGTGTTTGTGACACTTGTGTGTATGTACATGCATACTTATACAGATATAGACAGCGCTGCCACTTGAGACAATGATATGATACATGCATGCATGTCATGTCTTTGTTAACAAATAAAATTTCACTTTCACAAAATTAAATATTTAGCCACAGATATAAGCAAACAACAGAAATAAAACAGTATCTCTCTCTCTCTCTCTCTTTCCTGTTAATTCTTGGTCTCCTTCCAAATTATAATATATATTTGCCTCCACAGATGCTCCTAAGGTGCTTGAAAGTGGGACTTCATCATGTCACCATGTCTATAAACTCCGGATAATATAATATAAATAGTTCAGATGACATGATTAAAAAATGCCAATTGAAATCTACACGATGACTATAATTAATATGGTATCAGTACACATCAGAACCATCTAATATCCACATATATCATGGGAAGCACTTCCATAGAAACCAAAGATAAAATAGTTTCTCAACAGCGATCTTAATAATGAAACCACGGAATATAAAAATTAGATTCTTTCCTTGTTTTACACCATCAAATTTGAGTAACAACAAAAGAAGCATTTGTTAGTCCAAGGCACGGCATCAATCCATGACACAACTCCTCATACTTGGTTCACATTCTTTGTTCTCCAAAGACAATCGTGATAAAAAAAATCTCTAATGCTTCTGCAATTAAAAGATCATATGAGTGATTTTTTTTTTTTTTAAAAAAGTGCAGATAATACAACAAGAGGTTTGGCTAACAAATAGTTAGTTGACACTTCTACCATAGAATAAAATTTTATCCTAGATTTATGATTTTCACAATCCATTTCCTCATTAGTTTAATAAAATGCAAACTAAACTGACAAACTCTAATATAATCTAATGATTAACACTTTCAATATATATATATATCCTGATCATTACCAAGACCATATAAATCTACAAAACATAAAAAAGACGAGTACATGTGAGATGAACCAAATACTCATTGAATTTTATATTTTTACCACTAGAAGGAACTAAATGTGCTCAAAGATTGTAAATAGATCATTGGGATCAAAGCTTGTTAATGTTACATGAGTCCAAGGTTCCTTTCTTCCATTTGTTCACCCCGTACAACATGATTCATTCACAGTATTAAAAACACATTGTGCTACACCACTACTCATTTGAACTACAATGACAGATTCTTTTACACCTAAACAAAAACATAGAGCATGATCTCAATTATTCCCATAATAATTTGGATGAGATGCATGAGAATGAATTATTCCCACATTCATTTCCATTGCTGAAGACATACATGATACATGTCAATGCTCCGAAGAATACACAACTCAACATGCAAAGCATTCATATGAGCAATAAAGTATGAACAATTCAGTGATCATAATGAATCTGCTATAAAACTTGAAAGCATAGTTAGAGGTGCTATTGAAAAATAAATTAAGAACCTAAGATAGAGATGCACCACAACCAATTCAATACATCCATAATATATTAAAAAAAAAAGGTAGCATCTTCATAAATTGAATGTTTGCAATTAAAAAAAAAAGAAAACAATTTTCACCAAATAAACCACAGATCAAAGGAACCGTAATAAATCCTTGTAGCAAGAAAGCTAATTAGGATTGATTCACAATAAAGATCTGATATACCTAGCCGGAACCGACGATGATGTTGTTGATGGGGATGAAGATGAGCTTGACGAAGAAGCCAACGAACCCCATCACTACGAATCCGATCGCAGTCCTCAACGCTACCTTCGTGAACTCTACATCTCCATCCAATCGAAACGAATCAAAAGATGAAAAAAAAACCATGAAAAAACTGGAAATTCAGAGATCGGGAAGACAAACCCTTGCGATCAGGTTTGTGGCATCGCTTGACGAGGCGAGCGCTATCCTTGGAGAATTCCCGGAGGGGATTGACGATCGAATCAAGGGCGTCCATTAGTGCGCAAGAAACAGAACGAGATCGAAACCCTATGAGGATCGAGGGTGAACTTATTTAATTAAGGGCATGTTTGTTTGAATAATATTTTCAAAATCTCTTTTTTCTTATTAATATTTATTATTATTATTATTATTATTATTATTATTATTATTATTATTATTATTATTATTAAAAAAACAACTTTTGTCTCGATAATCTTACAAAACAATCTTTTAAAAAATAAAATATATCTATTTGCTTATTTAATTTTATAGTAAGTATCCAAATGATATTTTAACAACAACTAAGCCTTAATCCCATACTAGATGGGGTCGGCTGAAATCTCTATTTCCACGTTGCTATATCAAACTCATGAACTGACTCAATATTTAATATACATAAGTCCTTAAACACTATTTCTCTCCACATAATAATAGACATACCACTACACCTCTTCTTATCTTCTATTACTAAACTATTATATTTTCAAACTGAGGCACCTGGGGTCTATGACGCACGTGTCTAAACCATCTTAAACACTTCTCTTATTTTATCCTCAATTGGTGTAACATGCACCTTCCGTCGGATGTGTTCATCTTCTATTACCACTCATCCACCTTAACAACCTCATTTCGACCATTCATCTTATGAATATGTTGAATTTTAATTACCCAACACTCACTCCTATATAGCATGGCTGGTCTAACTATCGTTTTATAGAATTTTTCCTTCACTTTGTTAGGTATCTTCTTATCATATCACATAACACACTCATGTGGCACTTCTCAGTTTCAACCATCTTGATTTGATTCTATGAGTTATGTCTTCATCTATCATCCCATCATCTTGGAAAATAGAACCTAGATACTTAAAATGGTTACACTTAGGCATTACCACCTCACATAGTTTTACTTCGCCTCTATCTCTCTTGCTTAGACTAAAATTACAGTACATATATTCTGTCTTACTTCTACTTAGCCTAAAGCCTCTACGTTCAAGAGTGTTCCTCCACAATTCTAATTTCTGATTAACTCTATCTCTAGTCTCATCAACTAGGATAATGTCATTCACGAACAACATACACCATGGGATGTCATCTTGTATACAACTAGTTAACTCATCCATTACTAGAGTAAACAAGTATGGGATTAAGGATGATCCCTGATGTAGACCCACTGGTATAGGAAAATCCTCTGTATCTCCTCCCACTGTTCTCACACTTATAACCGCTCCTTCGTACATATCCTTAATAACATAATACCCAATTTAGTCCTTTTATTATACCGAACCGACCCTTTTGTTCCCTCTATTATAATTTGATCCTTTTTGGTCCCTATACTTTCACGATTGAGAAATTTTTGTCCATCCCTTATGTTATAATTTGAGCCTTTTTAGTCCTTGGAGGGATTAAAATTTCTCAATCGTGAAAGTATAGAGACCAAAAAGGATCAAATTATAATAGAGGGACCAAAAGGGCCGGTTCGGTATAATAGAGGGACTAAATTGGGTATTACACCTTATATATTTAATATGCATGTCTTTCTTCTCCAATATTATACACCTAAGGACTTGTCTCGGTACTCTATCATATGTCTTCTCTAAGTCAATGAAAACTATATAGAGATTCTTCTTCTTCTTTCTGTAGATCTCCATCTTCTTAACAAAACAAACAAAGGCTTGTGTTATAGATTTACTTAGCAGAAAGCCAAATTGGCTCTCTGATAACTTCGTAACATCCTCGAGTTGATACTCTATAGGGATAGATCTAGAGTAGGGGGAGTAGGGACAGACTGCCCTACTTAACTTGAAAAATCCATTAGATATTATTTAAAAATTTATGACTTATTCAATTTGACCCCTCTAAAACTAAGAAATAAAATCAATACTATCACGCCCCACCCCCAAGATTCCGGGCCCACGGGCTCGTAAGAGACCGGCCGTACCCGAACAGAGACGAGCCCTGCCCGGATACGAGCCTCGATGATCAATAATCACAAATAACATGTACAACAGAATCTAAATATAAAGACATAAGCATGTCTAATGTCATAAGTATAAAGCGGACGCAAAATACAATCTATAAGCAAAATACGAGCCTCAACCTCAGTAAATCCCAGCAAGTCCCCGCAGGTCTCACGCGGCGCTCCCACGGCCCGTGTCCTACTTCTCGGGATCTGAAAAAAAGTCAACAAGTGCATGAGCTTTTGAAGGGAAAGCCCAGTAAGTACCCCGCAGGGAAGCACAATAAAGTCATGTCAAACTCAATGTAAGATAAACAAATGAATGGGCAAATCAAGAACATGACCATCAAACCTGGCGTGGGTAGCACAAACCCCACCGGCCATACCGTCTGGAGTCTCAAACCTACCCCAATGAAATCTATCCAACGGTAGGGACTCCTTAACTAAAATCATGTCATCTCATGACAAGAAACTCAAGCGAAGCTTGCAAACCATCCCCCGGGCAGTCATCAGCTTAAGCCGATGTCAATCCTCATTCCGTAGCGCTACTCACACATACATGTACGTACACGGTCAGCGTATCGTCCCATTGACGGGCATACAGGACAACCAGAGTATCGTCCCCCTGACAGGAAAGCACGAACAGGGTGTCCACCGGCCTTGAGCGCCAAACAGGAGCCACACGCTCCACTGCACCTGGCGGTGAATCCACAAGAACAACACCCATCGAGTGGGAACAATCATACAATCGAATAAACATACATACATGGATATGGATTCATATATCAAAGAATATTCATCCAAAGAAGTAGATATGTATGAATATACCTAAAGTCAAGCACATCAATGATGTAAACACATCCAATAATAAAGGATTCAAGGCAAAGGCACTTACTTTATGTCCAAGATGTCACCACTCAGTCACAATATCTCTCAACGAGCCTTTCCGCTCTAGGTCAAGATCTGATAATTAATTCTTAGCTTAATGTTTGTCGACCACATAATAATAAACATGCTCCTAATACAATTATATGACTTATAAATCATGAACATGTATTTATGTTTGCTATCCTGGTGCCCCGGGTAATTATTACATAGTTCCCTCCTCATCCTTAATCAAATGAATAAACTAGTCATCTATTACTCCAATTACCCATGCACCATGAATCCTCATAAGTAGGTGTCTACTCCACTGAACACATACACAATGTATATATATATTGATAGGGAGAAAGATGGTAAGACATGTGGAGCGCATCAGAGCCATCCACGTGTCGACATTAAAGGGTCCCTCATTAAGATTGGGCCGGCCTATATTGAACCAGCACATATCACAACAACCATCTCTTGCACCATATCAGATCGGCCACTCAATATCAGGGATACAGTCACAACGCATCAAATCAGGTTGGGCCGATGAAACATCAATGCAGTACATATCGAAAGACAACACCGACTCATCAGTCCGGAAACACTTCTCACTTCTTTCATCTGAAATACATTCTCAACATATCGGAATAATGTCAGTTATTACAAGAAACCTTCTAGAAGGGGTTTGTCGTACCCAGGCTGGCCTTCTAGAAGGATTACAATAGCCAAACAAATGTACCAAATCTAGCTAGATGCTTAGCTGGAGTCTAGCTGGAGTCTTAGCTGGCAGAGCACATGGCCTAATTCAATGAGATACGTGTTGAAATACCAAGCTTCTTCCCCAAGCCACCGAAGCCTATAAAAGGCAGTGACCCCGACTCATTTGGGACAGGAGAAAACAGACAGCGAGGCTTTGCTTCTCTGAAGATTAATCCACTTTTTTCCTTTTCCACTTGTAAAATGGCTTTCGAGGCCCAAATATATGAGAATTTCCCCCTTTCATCCGTGGTTTTTTTCCCTTACCAAGGGTTTTCCATGTTAGATCTTTGTCTCCTCTTCTTATTCGATTGATTTTCTTTTCACTTTCTCATTGTTCAAAGCCCTGCAAATCAAACAAAATCAACCATAGACTTAGAATTGGGATTGATCTCAAGGCAAACCCAATTTCACAGTCAACAGTTTAGCGCCATCTGTGGGGACTTGAGCAAGAAGTCCATTGTGGCTGTAGTGAGAAAGTCGAAGAGGCTCCAACACCAAGAAGAAAAAGACGAAGCTCCACTAGCTTCTCCTTTGGAAGACGTTTACGCACCTGGAGATGTTCCAGTAGCTCCCGAAGGGATGGAGGTACCCTAGAAGAGCAAGGGAGTCGCTGATGATAACGCCTAGATCAGGGCCATGGAGCGGAAGATTAAGGAACTGAAGCGTGCTCTGCATGATGTACATTCCCAAACTACCGTACCACATGACGCCCAACCTTTGAGGGTAGATAAAGATGGATCAGCAAATCACCCTCCCCAACATCGGGCGATGCACTCTCCAAGGAGAGATGGGAGTCCTAGGTCCTCTACGGGAAGTTTGGATCTACATCACTCACATCGGATCCCTGATGTCCGAGACCGGAGAAGAGATAGGAGGGAAAGGAGAATCTCTATCTCTCCAGTTCTGCACACCACAAGAAGAAGAGGTTATTCACCGATAAACCACCCAACCAAATACCGATCAGCTTCAGATCGGCATCCACCATCTCCTGATGGTTTGCCGCGTCGATATTCACCAGGATATCGTTCTCCCCGCCGGCATTCACCTTATCATCATCATCACTAGCCATGACGATATATCACTGAGAAGGAGAGAGTTCTTCAACTAGTGCCACAACCCACTTCCCCATTTATCAGAGAAATCTGGGAAGTTTCATTCCCAGACCAATTTAAACCACCAAATATTCAAAAGTTTGATTGTTCATCAGATCCACTTAAACACCTTGAACGGTACTCAGATCAAATGGCAATCAATAGGACTTCGGAACCCTTAATGTGTCGTGCCTTCCCACGAACACTAACGGACATCGCTTCATGACCGATTCTGAGTATACCCCCCGAACTGCCAGATAGTTTTCAGTAGCTTTCTGATCTTTTTCTTCAATGCTTTGCTAGCAATAAGCGATTGAAGAAGAATCTGATCATCCTCCTGGGTTACAAACAAAAGCCAACGGAAAGTTTGTGTGACTATATCCATCACTTTAATATGGATATTACCGGGATGACGGACCTCAGTTCTATCATGGTGGTGGGAACCGTAATCAGGGGACTTAACGAAGGACCATTTAAAGACTCCCTTACCAGAGATGTCCCTCGAGATATATTTGAATTCTTTACAATTGTTGAGAAATATATGGCTTCGGAGGAGATAAAAGCCAGATGGGAGGAAGAATAACTTCTCAAAATGGAGGAGTTCCGCAGCAGGGAACCCCCAAAAAGGGAATACAAAGATCCCAAACAGGGACAAGAAGACAAGCCTCGTAGGGAAGGCGCACGAGACCGGGGTGAACCGTTGAGACCTGATGATAGGAGACCACCTTATTGGCAAAGATATGATCCTGGGAGAATGGCAAGATATCACAATTACTCTATCCTGAACATCTCCAGGGAGGACACCTTGCGACAGGTTCAGGATCAGAAAATCTTGAAACCACCACAGCCGATGAAGGATAATCCTAGGAGGAAGAAGAGTAAGAAATTTTGCAAGTACCACCAAGACAAGGGACATTCAACTGATGAGTGCGTCCATCTAAAGGACGCGATAGAAGATCTTATAAGAGAGGAAAAGCTCGATCAATTCTTGTAGAATGAACAGAGAATTGAAGATTCCTCTTCTGCACCACCAGTTCCTGTGAACGATACTCACATCATAGTGATCGCAGGGGGACCAGGATATAGAGGAGAAAGCTCCACTTCTAGGAAGAATTATACCAGAATGGTGGGACCGGTGCAAAACGTCCTACCACTAAAAAGGCCTCGCTCATCCATGGAGATTTATTTCTCTGATGAAGATTTGGAAGGTGTTCATCACCCTCACGATGACGCCCTTGTGATTACTGCAAAGATCGAGATCTTTACGGTTGAGCGGGTCCTGGTGGATACTGGGAGTTCTGTGGATATTATTTTCTCTTGTGCCTTCGACTGAATGAAGATACCGGTAGAGAATTTGAAGTCGGTGAAGTCCCCTCTCAACGGATTCAATGGTAGCCCCCTCCAACCCGACAGTATGATCTCTCTCCCCTTATCCCTTGGTACCCCTCCTCGGACAACTACTGTGAACATTAATTTTCTTGTTGTTCGTTGTCCGTCGAGCTACAATGTAATAATAGGGAGGCTATCCATCAATTTGATGGGTGCAATCCTATCGATGTACCATATGATAATGAAATTCCCAACTCCGAACGGTTGCGGGGAGGTGAATGGCAATCAGCTGGCTTCCCGAAAATGCTACACTACTATGCTCAGAGATTTGGGGAAAGGAAGCAACAGTGTGAGAGAAGCACTAGTTATTGAAGAAGCAATAGGGGAAGATGAAGAAAGGGAAAAACGGAGGCCAACACCTGTTGAAGAACTGGTAGCCTTCCCCTTAAAAGAGGAGCAGCCTGAGAGAACTGTACAACTGGGAGCAGAATTGAAGACAAATCAAAGAACTGAGATCTTAGATCTACTTAAAAATAATTCCGATATATTCGCCTGGACGGCTGGAGAGATGCCCGGAGTACCACGGGAAGTCATCGAGCATCACCTCAATGTCAATCCTGAATATAAACCGGTCGTACAAAAGCGAAGGAACTTCGCTCCAGACCGTTTGCAAGCAGCATAAGAAGAAGTTGACAAATTGATGAAAGCAAACTTTATTAGGAAAGTGAACTATCCTGATTGGTTGTCAAATGTGGTGCTTGTAAAGAAGTCCACCGGAAAATGGCGCATGTGTGTAGATTTCACTGATCTTAATAAAGCTTGCCCCAAAGATTGCTACCCCTTGCCTCACATTGATAATTTGGTAGATTCCATATCGGGATATCAAATGCTTAGCTTCCTAGTTGCCTTCTCTGGGTACAATCAAATTCGCATGGCCGAATCCGATGAAGAGAAAACCTCCTTTATCACCGGGTGAGGGACTTATTGTTACAAAGTTATGCCTTTCGGCTTGAAAAACGCAGGTGCCATATTCCAAAGACTAGTGAACAAAGTCTTTAAGCACCAGATCAGCAGAAATGTGGAAGCATATATTGACGATATATTGGTAAAGAGTAATAATGCCGAACAACACACACTTGATCTTCAAGAAACTTTCAATACTCTTCGGAAACATGAAATGAGTCTTAACCCCAACAAATGTGCATTCGGTGTACGTTCAGGCAAATTTCTTGGGTTTATGCTCACTCAACAGGGTATTGAGGCGAACCCTGAGAAGATCAGGGCTATTCTAGAAATGAGGTCCCCAAGAACCATCAAAGAAATACAGAGGCTTAATGACCAACTAGCAGCTCTGGGAAGATTTATTTCGAAATCCGGAGAAAGAAACCTTCCTTTCTTCCGAGCTTTGAGGAAGACACCCAAGGTTGAATGGACCGAAGAATGTGAAAAGGCCTTGGTGTAGTTGAAGGAATATCTACAGTCACCCGCCTTATTGGCCAAGCCCCGACAAGTAGAAGATCTCTACATCTATCTCTCTGCTACTGACGCGGTTTTCAGCGCAGTTCTGGTGAAAATAGAAGAGAACTTATAGAAACCTGTCTACTATACCAGCAAAGTTCTCACAGATACCGAATCCAAGTATCTTCCTTTGGAGAAATTAGCTTTTGCTCTGATAATCTCTGCTCGATGACTCAGCCCATACTTTCAATCTTATAAGATCCGGGTGCTGACCAACCAGCCATTGAGACAGATCCTTCATCGGCCAGATACATCCGATCGATTAGCCCGATGGGTGATAGAATTGGGGGAGTATGATATCAGTTATGAGCCTAGAACAACCATAAAGGCCCAGGTATTGGCTCATTTCATTGCTGAGCTCACCACAACGGATAACAATGAAGGGGCAGATCAAAAGTTATCCGAAGAAAAGGAAATTTCTTCCGATCAATGGGTTCTACATACTGACGGCTCATCGACTAGTGATAGTCCAGGAGCGTGCCTGATCCTAAAATCACCATCAGGATGGAGAACATCCACTGCTTTAAAGTTCAACTTTAAAGCAACAAACAATGAAGCAGAATATAAAGCTATGATAGCGGGTTTACAGTTAGCTCGTGGGCTTGGAGTTCAGAATCTACAAGCCAATACAGATTCTCAACTAGTAGTTGGACATCAAGCTGAAGAATTTGAGGCCAGAGAAGAAAACATGATAAAGTATAAAACTTTGGTGCAAAAGCTAACCTCCAGCTTCCAGAGGTATTACATTTCAAAAATTCCCAGAGCTGAGAACCAAGACACTGATCTTCTTTCAAAGCTTGCTTCATCGGATGCAGATATTAAACAACCAATCAATGTTCAATATCTGATGGCAAAAACTATTGAATGCCGACCGGTTGAGGAGTTGATGGATATCGATGATACACCGTGTTGGATTGATCCAATCCTGAAATATCTTCAGGATGGAACCCTCCCCCAGGATCCGAAAGAGGCATGAAGGATTGTCACCAGATCATCCCGGTATAGTATAGTGGAAGGGCAGCTCTATAAGAGGTCATACACCCTTCCACTCTTGAAATGTCTCCGTCCATCAGAATCAACTTATGTCCTTCAATAAATCCATGAAGGGATCCCTGGAGATCATTTGGGAGGAAGAGCCCTGAGCCACAAAGTTCTACGACAAGGATATTATTGGCCAACCCTTGTAAAAGATTCGATGGATTTTGTTAAAAAATGTGATGCATGTCAGCGCCACTCAAACATCTAGCAACGACCGGCAACCTCATTGACAGCCATCGTGAGTACGAGACCTTTTGCTTTATGGGGTGTAGATATACTTGGCCCCTTCCCAACAGCTATTCGGCAATTGAAGTTCCTAATTATAGCGATCGATTACTTCACTAAAAGGGTAGAAGCCGAACCGTTAGCTTCCATTACAGAAAAAGCTTGTCAAAGCTTCCTGTGGAAATTGGTGATTTGTAGATACGGCATACCGGCAGCATTTATCACTGATAATGGCCGTCAATTTGACAACCCAAAGATTTAAAAGTTCTCGCATGCATCTCGGAATAGAGTCGAGGCTCACTTCCATCACACACTCTCAAACAAATGGCAAAGTTGAGGTAATTAACAGAACCTTATTGCAAAGTTTGAAGACTCGAGTTCTCCGGAATGAGTCCAGCTGGGTGGATGAAATACCTGGGGCCTTATGGGCATACCAAACCACTGCCCCTACAGGGGAGACACCTTTTACACTAGCTTTTGGTGTCGAAGCGGTTTTTCCCACTGAAATATCAATCCCTACTCCGCGGATGCAGTCTTTTGATCCAGCAGTCAATGAAGAGCGGCTTAGGGCTGAACTTGACCTCTTGGAAGAAAGGAGAGATTGTGCCAACATCGGAGCTACGGCACATCGACAAAAGGTCAAGAAATTCTATAATGCTAGAGTAAAGCAAATAACTTTCCAAGTTGGCGACTTAGTTCTCCGGGAGAACAAGTTCTAAGGAAATAAGAGCCGAACAGGGCTGAACACCAACTGGGAAGGGCCATATATCATTAAAGAAATTGTAAGACCAGGGACATATTGGCTTACAAAAATGGATGGGCGGAGCCTTAAACGCCCATACCATGCTGAGCATCTACGGAAGTACTATCAATAAAATTGATTACTTCTCTACAAATCATTAGCTTCCTTATCACTTTTCCTTTTTTAGAAAAATGAACAACGTGCATGAAGATAGCTAGGAATGCCCATCACAACCGCGACTTGCACGCAAAAACGTAACAACTTCAACCTCATCAAGACAAAAAGAATCAAACCAATCGACAACTTTCAAAAAGGATCATACCAATCCGACGTATCAAAAAAAGGATCATACAGATCTGAATCCGATACATCAACAACGGACTATACCGGTCCTAAAACATCAGCGGACCATACCGGTCCTTCATTACAAAAGACCATACCGGTCCACTATGACAACGGGTCATACCGGCCCACACAAAGAGGACCATACCGGTCTGATGTATCAAAAAGAGACCATACCGGTCCAATACGCCAGAAGAGCTACACCAACCTTCCAAACCAACAAACTATATCGGTCCCACACATCGAAAAGAATGCATTAGCCTTCTACAATAAATGACCAAGCCAATCTTACGCACCCGAAGATTATGATCGACCTACCGTTGAAGAACACATATACCGGTTCTTCATTCCCGAAGAATACAACAATGATTGATATAGCTTCTCCACTGCCAAAAACCATTCAAACTTACTCAAGCAAATTGGATATACACGCCTCCTCGTAAGGCTCGTGATCAACACAAAAAGAAGGGGAAGGAAAAAGAGGAAGAATTATCTTTCAAACTAAGATATCAAAAACATACGTGATATCCAATGCATAAAGAGGAAACGTTTCAGAAGATTCAAAGACTCAACTGACAAAGTACACCCAATTAAGAGAAACAAATTAAAGAGAATTAGAGTTTTCAGAATTAGAGCTGAAAACTGGATTTCCCCTAGGAACGACCATCAACGCCGTCGTTTTCTAGCAACCGTCTCTCCCAAGGATGTGAACTTCAAAACATTCGTACTGATCAAGAACAAACACAAGGAGGTCTCCTTCCACCAACTGATGATCGATCACGAAGTCCTCCCATCCAGTGGTAAACTTGAATTTTTCAAGTTCTACACAGGAAGATAGCATAACCGTCCAAATACCCCCACTCGGTCCGCGAACTCTTTTCCATCCACTTTGTATAGACGCAATGTGTTGGTGGAAGCCCTTGGGAATCCATAACCTTTGAGTATGGTCGCTAGCAAAAAAGAACCTGTAAAAGGAAGGGCGGCGGTTGCTCCCAATATCTCCACTACTACTCATATTGGTCGGAAAGATTGTCTCAAGCAACTTCCATCCATCTTCTCTTATACCATCTACCAGAGAAAGCCCCGAGAAGCGCAATTAATACCTAGACAGACTGAACTGTCCCAATTCATGACGACTCCTCGATTAGGATCGCTATTAATGAGGACGATTTGAATTCCTCGACTCGCGCCCCTGAAACGACGTCAAGAACTTGTTATATTTCCGAGACATGTTGAAAAAGCTTTAAAATCAATCTCTAGATAGCGACAAACGTGGAGAATACCAAAGAGAATTAATTAAGACGCTCAATTTCTCAACTATTGAATATCACGCAAAAGACCATACGGGTCCGAAACGATAAAATCATAGCAATTCGCTACAACAAAAAGATCATGGCAGTCACCTACAAAAGAACCACATCGGCTCACTACATAACGGATCGTATCAAAGAATCTACTACAGATCGTCTACATCCGAAAACCTCATCGACTCCCTACAACGCGGATCATATCAAAAGATGGAACACATCTTGCTTCCTGGAAGATTAACGTCAACAACAAAACAAGAGAAATTCATTTTCCAGATTCGTAAGACAACCAGATTAGAGAGAATCGGAGAAAAATAGAAACGTGGAAACACAAATTTCATTGACAAAATGCGAAAGATACAGAGAAAATGTCCAAATCAAGAGGAATCGGATGACTCTTCATCACTGGCAGAACTTAGTACAGTGAAATCTGATGTTTGGCCAGGAACAACATGAAGAGTGTGCATCTTCTAGCATCCGTTCCATCCAAGGATGTGAACCTCGAAACATCCACTTTCGCGGAGGACAAACACGAGGAGATCCTCTTCTTCTAATCGGTGGTCGGATACGAAGTCTCGCCACCCTTCAGTAAACTTAGCTTCTCCCATCTCCCTGAGGCCTGATAACGTTACCCACCAGTAGTTACCGCTCGGCCCTCGCAGCATTATTGGCCCATTAACAATGGACGTCATACGCGAATGAAAAGATCTAGGAATCCATAAACTCCGAGTATGATCGCCAGGAAGGAAGAATTTGTAAAAAGAGCGACAACTGTTATCACCCATATCATTCAAACTAATGATCTGTGAGGAACCAACATCCCCTCACCTCCCTTTTTATACTATCTCTACAAGGAAGCCAAGGGAAAGCAGTTAATATCTATGCGAACTGAAGCGGCTTAATTTATGGTGACTCCTCGATCAAAGATACGATTTATGAGGATGATTCGAATCCCTTAAGCCATTCTTCTGAAATGACACGCCGATCTCTTGAAACGACATCAAAAAGACGATATAGTTTCAAGACGATCAACAGGTTCTCATTGCTTATTGAGAAGAACGTATTGAAACCTCTCGGAAATAACTGCCAAATAGTGACCAATCCAATGAACATCCAAAGAAGATTGACTGAAATCAAATCACACGAATTCCGAACAACGGAATATTGTGAAAAGGATATGACCTTCCAAACAAGCGTAGAATGGAAACAAAGATCAACACATGCAATTAATAGAGCAATGACCAAAAGTTCAAATACAAAGAAAAGCAAGTGACACTATCGAGCAACATATTAGATCCAGTATCTAGAGAAAGTCATATTACAAAGAATGAATCAGAAACATCGTTAAGGAACGACATCCCAGTTCTAGGGAGGATTAACAATTACAAAGTCAAGACCCCTATGAACCCTCTCTTATGGATTTAACTCCTCCCATATTTTTCTGATAAGTGAAGCATAAGGTTCACTATATGGGCCCAAAACAGGCAGAGACCCTACCGCGGCTCTACTGTCCATTGGCAGCTTTTTAACCCATTTCACCAATTCGGCTTTCAAAGACTTAATTTCTTCGCGAACCGCTTCTGCCTCAACTCCACCTGCATTGACTAAGGAAGTCATTCAAGGTTCATCAAGAAGAAACTAGAAGAAAAAGAAGAAACGTTTTACCTCTACGAGGATGTTTGGCTCGAAAGATTCGAAGGCAGGATTAGAATCCTACATCTCTAAAGTCAACAAAAACTAGTTCAGTAATGCCTACAATTTTGAGTAAGCCACTTTTTTCGAAAAGCAGAAAGAAGGATCAAGAACAAAGACTGTACTCACATGACCTCGATTCAAGCCTCGAAGACTCCCCATCCAATTCAGGACCAGGAGTATCCCCCTCAACCACATTGCCAGGGATCACATTAGACGAAGGAGTAATAGTTACTTCCTCTACAAAAGACACAATGAAAGAAAGTGAAACACCATTCAAAGAACCGGAAAAGAAGGAAAAGTAGAATTAAAAGAAAAATTTCGACCAACAGCGACGCCAACAGCAGCATCGCCTTCCCATGGTTGCTTATCAGAAATAACTTCAGGATCTTTAACAACCGATGATGAGCCAACGAATTCTTGAACAATCGAAGAACCCTCCTTATCGGTTGCTCCCGATGAATCGGCATCTTTAACATCAGCAGTTGGAACTATCTTATCGACCACAGAATTTGGTCTATCGTTGGCATCAGTCTCCACAGCTCGCCCACTTATAGGGTTGGAAGGTTCATCGGAAGCAACGATCAGGGTTAATTCCTCGACAACCTTGTCAACAGCAGCTTCGTCTATGACCAGTTCATCCTCGCTTGGAACAGGGTCATCTGCTTAAACATAATTTGAAGTAGGAAAATCAAGAAATCTCGAGACGATAGGAAGATCGAATGAAGGCACAAGGTGACACACCTTTGGAATCTAGTTCGACATTTTTTGAAATATTCCTCCACAGTGTCCGCATAACTCAAGTATTTGAAAACGATGGAAGGATCAGCGGATTGGAGGTCACTAAACATTTTATGAATGTCTTCTCCAAGCTTTTGCAATTCATCTTTGGATATCTCTCCCGCACCATCTGCTGACTCCTCCAAAGTCTGGACTTAAGTCTCCAACTAAGTAATCTTCTCCCTATACTGTCCGAGTTCGTTCCGACAGGATAGTAAATCTGTCAAGGCTTTATCCTTTTCTACCTGAACTTCTGCCTCCTTAGTCTCAGCATCAAAAAAGGCAGTTTATAAAGATGCTAGTTTCACAGTGAGGACACTCTTCTCAATCTTTACAGCTCAGACTTCATCTTCAGCGCTCTCAGCTCTTTCACTAAGGAAGCATTCTGTTCTTTCAATGAACTATTGGATTGTCTAAGTGTGACACATTCACTTACAACACTTGATAAATCGTAAGAAAGTATCTCCTTCTCTTTTTTGATCTTATCAAAGTTCGGCGACAAAGCAGAGGTACTCTCTTCCGATAAACGCAATGTAATTTCTGAGAGTATGGTATTCACGTTCGAGGACTTTAGATGATTCTTCAATCCCTTTACACTTCTCCAAAGTTTGATATGTTTCATCAGCCATTTTGATAATTATTTCGTCCTTGCGAAGCGGCTCTTTTACTAATTGGGCATTTTTGGCTTGCATCTTCTCTGAACGAGCAGAAAATTCAGAATTCTCTCTCTTTACACATTTTTCGACTTGATCGACCCATTTAAGAGACTATAAAAAATGCGCAGATATAAATTTTGAGAAACATGGAGAAGAGAACAAACGGGAATCATCCTGCGATCACTCACCAAAGCAAGGCTGAGATGAAGATGTCCCATGGATTGAGGACCGTTGAATTGACTCAAGTGAACGTCAACTCTCTCGCCTCCCCAAGCACGCACGGATTCGTCGATCGAATGATAATCAATAGGCAATATGGAGTCGCGACGGTTGATCCGTTTACGATCTTTTGCTCCAGATGTTCCAGAATAACCTCTAGAAACTTCCTCATCAGACACTCGACAGGCAGCACCTTCTGTTGAAAGAACATTATTTAGGAAACCCTCATATGAATTTAATTAAAATATGAAGAAGGAAAAACATACCTAGGGTGGGAGGAATATTGGCCGTCTCCTTCCCTTTTCGAACCCACCTACTAAGGATAACCCTTCTCCCAACTGACCAGGAGCAAAAACTTGATCAGTCACAACAATTGGTTGAGGAAGAAGAGGTCCCGCATCCAAAGATGTGGTCGGGAAAGCTTCGGGAATTGCTAGAGAAGGATCAGAAGCCGTTGAACAAGCAAGGGCATTCCCGATATCATCATCATCATCAACCAGCACCAACCTCCTTCTCTTAGTTGAGATCGGCTCAGTGACTTGAATAGGGAGAGATGCCACAACAGGCACACCTACAGTCGAATATTTGATCCTCCGATCAACGCCTGGAACTTCACGGCTCCTCTCATCGGGCACGATAAGTTCATCACCCAAAGGTTGTCCCCTCTTCCTCGACGATTACCTTTTCGAAGGCTCTTTTCCCTTAGAAGTGTCAATATCAGTTCCGGTAGTAGACTTCGGAAGACCCGCCTTGGCTACGGGCTCCTTGCCGCGTTCGCCGGAGATTTTCTTTGCTCCTACCTCTGAGGGAGCCCCACTGGATACTTGGCCCCTAGTCTTCAAGAGAGCTTTCTCCTTCTGTTTCTTGGCTCGTGAAATAACTCTCATTCTATAAGCAATATCCACTCCTTTATCGGAAGGCATTTCGTCACCTAACAATTAAAGAGAAGAAATTGTTAATTCCTGAACCGGTGAATCGATGGATCGATGAATAACAAGAGAAGACCTAGGTGCCCCTACCCATAGCATTATATAAATCGTTGTCATGAAGTTGTCGATCAGTTAAAAATTCATTAAGAGGACCGAGATGAAGCCCCTGTAACTTCTTCAATTTCTTCACTTCATCGGGATTAAGTTTTTCCCTAATCACTATGTGGGTCTGAGGAACACCCCACTTAATGGGAAAATTCCAGTCCTCGCTGCAGGAGACGAAGAAGAACTTGCTCTTCCACTCCTTAATAGAATCGAGGATGGAACCCAGAAATTGCCTACCTTGCTTAGCGCAAAAATAATACCAGTCCATATTCCTATCTTTGTTCAAGCTAAAGAGAAGGTTGAAAAGATGAACAAAAGGTACAAGGTCGTTCTGAGACAGTACTATCACAAAACCGCATAAGATCCTCCAAGAATTAGGGGACAATTAAGAAGGACACACATTATAGAAGCGGAAAATATCAACATAGATTTGAGGAAAATGAAGTCTGAGGCCGGCAAGCAAAGCGTCATAATAAACCACCAGGTCTCCCTCTCGAGACGGTGAACAAGCCCGTTCAGTAGGAGTAGGGACTCTGTAACTAAAAGGGGAGATAGATAATCTATAATGGTCCGCGAGCTTCTCAATCACATCCGCCAGAAGCGTATTAGCATAAGAGTCCGAACAAGCTCTAACTCTTTTCGACTCAACTTTATTCTCCGATGATGAAAGAACATCAGAAGAAGAAATCTCAAGAACAGTTCGAAATCCCATACCTGAGACAATGCACTCTCTTGATAATCAGAGCTCTTAGAAAGGAAGAAGAAGATCTCGCATGCAAGACACAAGCACAAGATAAAGAGAGGAACACCGCCGTAGTAAGGTTTGAAAAACCCTTCAATTACGAATCTTCTATAGGTGTAAATCGGTTTTGACGGTCTCGATTCTTGACACGTGGAACGAGGA
Source organism: Dioscorea zingiberensis (assembly GCA_026586065.1). Taxonomy (NCBI): domain Eukaryota; kingdom Viridiplantae; phylum Streptophyta; class Magnoliopsida; order Dioscoreales; family Dioscoreaceae; genus Dioscorea; species Dioscorea zingiberensis. The sequence goes on from CM048818.1 coordinate 15,003,367, forward strand.
TCAGTTAACCCATTATTACATAAACGACCCCATACTGCTGATACACCCCTTGATCTTTCCTCGAAAGCGGTGCCCAAGAACGAAACGACGGGTAATAAATGATCAAGGTAAAAGACCTGATTACCCATCAGTAACTTATGCCTCAAAAATCCATAAAGCGGTTTCATCGGAACCTCGAAATGATCATCGCTTGGATACATGGCGATGAATATGAAACCACTAAGAGTATGTTATGAATAAATAACTTGAGAATGCACATCGGAAGGAAAAACAGCTTATTGAGATAATTGTATGCTTAGCTCATCGCAAGCATACTTGAGGGGGGACTTGTGATAGGGAGAAAGATGGTAAGACACGTGGAGCGCATCAGAGCCATCCACGTGTCGACATTAAAGGATCCCTCATTAAGATTGGGTCGGCCTATATTGAACCAGCCCATATCACAACAACCATCTCTTGCACCATATCGGATCGGCCACTCAATATCAGGGATACAATCACAATGCATCAAATCAGGTTGGGCAGATGAAACATCAATACAGCACTATCGGAAAACAACACTGACTCATCAGTCCGGAAACACTCCTTACTTCTTTCACCTGAAATACATTCTCAACACATCGCAATAATGTTAATTATTACAAGAAACCTTCTAGAAGGGGTTTGTCGTCGCAGGCTGGCCTTTTAAAAGGATTACAGCTATCAAACAACTCAGATCTAGCTGGATGCTTAGCTGGAGCCTAGTTGGAGGCTTAGCTGGCGGAGCACATGGCCTAATTCAATGAGACACGTGTTGAAATACCAAGCTTCTTCTCCAAGCCACGAAGCCTATAAAGGCAGTGACCTCGACTCATTTGGGACGAGAGAAAACAGACAGCGAAGCTCTGCTTCTCGGAAGATTGATCCACTTTTTTCCTTTTCCACTTGTAAAATGGCTTTCGAGGCCCAAATATATGAGAATTTCCCCCTTTCATCTGTGGTTTTTTTCCCTTACCAAGGGTTTTCCATGTTAGATCTTTGTCTCCTCTTCTTGTTCCATTGATTTTCTTTTCACTTTCTCATTATTCAAAGCCCTGCAAATCAAACAAATTCAACCGTAGACTTGGAATTGGGATTGATCTCAAGGTAAACACAATTTCACAGCCAACATATATATATATACACACACTTGGAGCACATTTAAAGTTGATTATATAATTGTTCACTCTTAGGTTGTAGTCACATGCCAAGTTTAATCCCTAACTGATAGTTATTGTATATACATATTAGCTCTCCACTATGTATGAATACACTAAGACATATCTAATTCCGTTAGGACCTAAAGCCATGACTACACATTCATGCACACGACTTCTCAGCTTCAACTCAGAATCACAAAAATGAGTACACAAGAGCAGATTGCTTTATTAATACCCTCATTTCTTATTCTAAACTTTAACAGTTAACTTCTTTGTTTCCATAATGATGTTAAGGTTTAGCAACTCTTAACTTCCAAACAACCCTTACAGGCTATTATCAAATAGTCCACTAACCCAAATCCATGCAATCCCTTCTCTAATCGGGTCAACATGCATGCACATGTGTCCCCTCATCCTTATCATTTTCATTAATCTAGGCCCAACAGTGATTCTCAAACAATGACCTTTATTAACATGCAAATGTGATATCTTTCTCCTTTAGAATCCATAAACTAGTACACACCTGATCCTTTAACTAAGTTCTCATCTATACAGATATGAGAAGAATGGATGTTAAAAGCAAGGAGAGGTACTCACCGACTACGCATCTCGCCATTTATGTGCCGGCCTCCACCTCCTATAGCCTCACTTGCCACCGTCCAAACGTGAGTTACTTTGCAAGAACCCTGGCCAAGCTCGATTGGTGATGGTGTTGTTCGGTGGTCCGAACGTTAAGCCTTTCGGGTCTCTCCGGCCTCCCTTCTTGTTAACCTCTCTGAAGTTGGAAGCCAAACTCTTCCTCTCTCTTTCACTCGAGAAGAAGAAGAGTGCACTGTTCCACTATGTTTATCGTCTCAGTTGGAAGAATACCAAAGACCTTGGAGATGAAGAAGCTTATGTTTCTTATGCTTTGAGACATCGGGTTGAGGGTTCGAGGGACAAGACCCATCACTGCCTACCTACTCCGTCGAGGTACAATAGCCCAGCGACGATCCCGGTCGAATCTGCCTCGGATTCGTATATAGAGAGGTGTAGGGATTAAAGGAGAAGTCACTTATCTCTCCTCGAGTCCGGACCCCTCTTTGGGTGAACAATGGGTCGCGGTCCACGTGCAAAGTTATGCATAGTTTTGGCGTTTTGCCCAAACGCCCCTTGTTTCTTTAAATAACACATGCAAGACCTTCTCTCTTCTCACCAAGCTGTGAGAAAGGCACACAATTGCATGTTAGCCCTCAGGTTTTTCACATTTTATTCAAGTCACACATGCATGAATCCACATGGTTCTTTTAAAATTATTATACAAACCTATGCTTATTCTATTTATGAGAAAGTGCATCTTTGCACTTTAGTCCTCCATTCTTCTGTTATTTCTTCTAGATGCTTTCTTACTTAATTCCCATGAGAAGCCTACTATGCAATTAAATCCCGATTAATAACTCATATTAATCCAAACAAGGGATTTAATTACTAAGCATAATTAGAGGAATAATTAGGGGATTTAATTAAGTCGTAAAATATAGTGGCTCTTACATATACAAAAGCAATTAAAGAATTATCCAAGAACTTATATGAAGAAAAAAAATCTATTTTAAAAAGTTTAATTCCCTTTTCCATTTCTTATTTTCTAACCCTATCCTGCGAGTATAAGTTCACCCCTTTTCTCAATTTCTCTGGCTCTCTTCTTTATTCGTTCAAATCATTCCTCACCCAGTTCTGGAGCCTAGAGGAGCAAATCAGAGAGCTTCCTTGCCATTCAGTTGCTTCAACCTGCAAGTTTGTATTTTTCTGAATTTTGTGTATGTTTTCTTTGTCGTAGTTACATCTTATTTCATAATGTTATTTTCTTTGACACTTACCAAGATAGCATCCTCACATTATATGGACAAATATCTTATCAAGAGGAAGACAATTTTGGAGGAACCATATAGTACTAGTGACCCTCAATCTTATGCAAAGAAAGATCGTGTTAAAATTAAATATAGATAATCTTCTTTCGAATCCCGCAATTTTAATCATCTTAGTTTTCTATGACAGAATTTCTTATGCTTGACAATCAGCTTGAGACATACATTATTGATTTAAGATCTCATGATGAGTTTAAAAGCCTAAAAGGTATTAATGACCTCTCTATAAAACCTGTTGAGACAAAGAAGCTCATTATGTACCCGTTGGTGTACTTGTGAAATTAGATTTGATATTACATGTTTCTACTACATCAGTTGAAAGAGTTTTTCTACAATGAAGATTGCAAAAAATCGCTTGCGCAACCAAATGGGTGATTATTGGATGAATGATTGTTAGATTACTTACATAGAAAATGATATATTTTGTAGTATTGATAATAAAAAAAATCTTGCATCGTTTTCAAACTATGAAAATATACAAAGAGCAATTGTAATATGTTACTTTCATATGACAAAAACTTTTTATGTATTTGTGTTTCATTATATTCTTTTATAGTTAATATTAATTTGTGCCCTCTTCCCGCCCCTGCAAGAAAATCTTTGATCCGTCCATGATGCTCTATTACCCTCTGCCAGAGTTTCATCGTGTGGCTCATTAGCTTAATGCCACGGTAGTTGGTGTAATTTTGAATATCTCCTTTACTCTTAATACTCTTTTTCCAATCATTTGGCATCTTGCCCCCTCTTAGGATAGAGTTAAAAAGTTTGGTTAACCATGATATATACTTCCACTTCTCCAAGACACTTCCAAACTTCAATCGGGATACTATCCGGACCACAGACTTTCCCAGCTTTCATCTTTTTCAATTCCTCCTTGACCTCACTAGGCCTGATTCTACGTGTCTAGCTACAATTCCTCTCCCTCGTTGATGCATAAAGATTTGTAAGGTTATCCTCACGACTTGCATTGAATAGGTGATCAAAGTAGCTTCTTCATTTCTCCTTGATTTCCTTATTTTTTGTCAAGACCTGTTAAGATTCATCCTTAATTCACTTGACTTGGTTCAGGTCTTTTCCTTTTTTATCCCTTAGTCATGTTATCTTATACATTTCTTTTTATCCCTAACTTTTTGTACAAATTAGTTAAAGATTTACCTCGAACCTTACTAATCGCTTTCTTAGCCTCTATTTTGCCCTCTTATATTTTTCAAAGTCTTCATCATCCTTAGTTGTGGGTATAACTTCCTATATTAATATCTTTTCTATTTAATAACCTTTTGTACCTCATCATTCCACTACCATGATTCATGTGATTAAGGTCCTAGTTCCTTAGAGACCCCTAGGACCTCACGCTCTACCTTCTCAATACGATTTGTCATCTCCTTCCATAAGGTGTTTGTATCAGCTTCTATATCGCTAACTCCCTCTTCCCATATTTTATTATTAAACAATAATTGGACAGTCCCTTTTAAAGCTCATCATCTAATCTTTTTTTTGTATAATATTCCTTCCTTTTTTCACTATATCCAAATGATTTTTTTTAAAAAAAAATCATTTCAATTCTCTGAATAATGTTTGATTATATACCAAATAATTCTTTTAATGAGAATATATATGTAAAAAAATGTATTGGAAACACTTAGAAAAAAATATATTCTGTATTTTATGGCTAGTTAAAAATAAAAAATAAAGGACAATTTTAAAAGTTTGTAACTTATTCCCTCTCACAAGGAGAGATCGAGAGATTGAGAGAAAAATGCATATTCTTTAGGCTTGTTCACATTTATAAAAAAAAAATAAAAAATAAAATTTTATTTAATATAATAAAAAATAAAATTGAAGGATATTGGTTTGAAAGATTGACATTGATATAAAGTTCACTGAAGTAATCATAATAAAGAATAAAATTAGTTAAAATGAAATGTATATAAAAATTAATATATTTTTTTTTATAAATGTGGACAAGTCTAAAGAATAAAAATATAAATGAAATTTATATAAAAATTAATATTAAATCTTTGTATCACATACCTCCCTGGTAGTCGAAAAAAGATAATGACAGCTCCCAAGTGGAGCCCACGACGAAGCACACTGCGAAGAAGACGGAGGAGCTGAGATCTTCAGGCATGACACGAGCGTGGAAGCGTTTCCCTTAGGTAGTACCACCTGGGGGGAGCAACCAGGCTACCCCCGAACAAGTGGAGCGGCAACACAGGGCACTTCACGGGAAGGAAGCACAGAGAGGAGACTAAGCCCTCGGCGATCGGGAGTCACCTATGTCAGACCGTTGATAGAGAACTTGCGGATCTCGTCCTCAAAGACCTTCCAACCATCTCGGACAATGTTCCTGGATGATGAAGAATGGATAGAGGTCCATTCCAAACGGTGAAAACACAAATTTAAGAGGAGCGCCAACGACAGAGAATTGCCGTAGAACATCTCCAATGATCCAGACGGTTGCTGGGAAGGTGGAGGTTTGTGGGCTCCAGAGGAATCATAAAACTATGGAATGCAGAAGATCCCTAACATGTCAAGGCTGTGGAGAAGTAGGCCACCGAAAATTTGAGTGTTGGAACCCAGGGGCTAACGGTTGGGACAGAGGACCGGAGAAGGAGCAAACATTGCCATTAGCTTCCCCAGAAAGTGATGAAGCTCGTGGAACCAAATGCCCCCTAAATTGGCCATGACAATATGGATCTCCTCCTACCTTGCTAGAGAAGAACTATCAGAGGATGATGCGGGGGAGGAAATGCATTTCCTCTCACTTGCTTTGGATAGTTACATGCTCTGAAGCAAGGAGGAGCTCCTGGATACACAATTGTCACCATTACCTGTGTGAATGAGGGTGTGGTAGATTGTCGGAAGCTAGAGGAGACTATGGTGTTTATCTACTATAAGGAGGAGAATTGGGAGGCCAAGGAGTTCAGTGATGAGAGCTTTATGCTCACATGTCACTCACAAGCATTGGCTAGGGGGTATGGAAGTAATGTGAGAGGTGGAACAACTGGAACTCTTCTTTCTGTGGTGATCATGGATGGCAAACCTCTAGTCAACGAAGAAAAAAGAGGTCGAAATCAGGTGGGTCACGGTGAGGAGATTATCGCTCTTTTGCTGGCACCGGGAGACAGTCTCTCGTATTCTCAAACCATTGGGAAACCTGGTGCACGTTGATTGTAACACCTTTATACTTTTTAGGACCCAGGTGTCACACCAGCCATGTCAGGGGATGAACCCCGGCCTATGGCTGTATAAAATAAGAAATTACTTATAATCAACACTAATATTACGAAATCACAAAGTCAAATACAATAATAGTGCAAACCATAAAGTCTTAAAATACAATACAAGTCTGCATAGGAGTTAACAGTACTCCTCAAATTATGAACACTAAACTCAAATACATGATATGGGCCAGACAGTCAGAGCCAACTAAGGTAGACAAGACCCTATCTTCCACTCTAAGCAGGATCATAACCCTGTTTTCTACCTGCAAAAGGTCATACAACAATAGGGTGAGCTAAAGGAGCTCAGTGAGGTACTATCACCACTGTCAGGTATAAAAATACCTATATGTCTTCGAAAATAGATAATAAAGAAAATAAAGTAAAGTGAGAATAAACACGAAGACAGGATGTTGATCATAGACATGATTCATGCCAATATCCAAAGAAAACAAAATGATGTGCCAATATCCATAGACATGTATCTCTTTAATCATTTTTCATCAGTACGGGAGATGATTTCCACATATGTCCTGGTTGATCGACTCAAAGCCAGTAACCATCACGGTTGGATCACCTCAATAACCGGAAGGTTGACAATCTGTAAAATCAAATCACCCTCATCAATCATATTAGTGTCATCTACACCTCTACTTCCATACTGCGGAACAAGAGTGGTAACGAGCGGATCGACTCAGCACTCGATAGCTCTTCGGTCGGATTAACTCAACAACCGTTGAGCTATGTATATATATATAAGTATACTAAGCACCCGATGGGTACGGAAAGGGGGTTTTATTTCTTGAAATCAGGAGGGTTTGAAAACAGATAGTTGGGCTAAAAAAAAGAGTTATGAAAAACCACCCCTTTCCTACCTAGTATCGTACTCTCTGGCTCTATCGTAGAGCCACCTCCGGTGTAGGCATGCATGTGAGTATGGTGCAGTGCACTAATATTTCTATCAATCTATCATTTCAATTTCTGTAATATTTATATGCTTTCCACATGCTTTTCATAAATGGGTTTTCAAATACCGAAACATGATCAATAAATTCATGCTTGAACATTTACAATATTTATGAAAACTAATAACTCATAACATGAATTCTCAAAGAAATCGATACGATAAAAATACGGGAAGAATACGATAAATTTACAGTTGTGTTCCCTCACCTTAGTCTGAGTAGTTTCTAAGGCTGGTTAGGTCCTTCAGCAGCAACGGCCTTGCCTTTGCCTTTTCCTTGTCCTTAAAATGAAATATGGACTTTTCAAGAATACCAAATCCGTATTCTTAAAGCATATTCTAATCTAACCCATTAGAGCACTATAAATTCATCAATTGAATAAAGCATGTTTTCCCTTAGCATGAACTTCGTATTTCTAAAGAATCATAATACGAAATTGCCCCCAATTTAGAGAATTTAACTCTAATGAACTATAACTATCAAACAACTTCTTCTAACATGCTCTTTAAACATGAATAAGAGTTAAGCATGATTATCGCAATTCAATCAACTATAATTTATTTTAAGATTTCTAATAAAATATGACAGCACCTCCTCTATTTGGAGCGCCCCAAAATCCTACAAACATACACATTAGAATTTATAATTGAACTCATGGATGCTCATGGCATCAACACATAGCCAATTCAAAATCTTAATCTCAACTAATTCCTCACTCCTTAACCTCTTACTGAATCTTAGTAATTAAACTCCAATTCTATCATTTCATGACTTCTTTAGCACTTAATTAAAATTCATGCAAACCAAGCCTTAATCTAGGGTTTTCACCAATTGAAGCTTGCAAGAGATTTACTTGAATGTGAGAACCCTCGAAGCTCTTGTAGGAGCTCTCTCGTTGTTTGGAGATGACTATTCGTTGGGGAAGAGGAGATGGCCGGCCTTGGGTTGTTGCCCACCGGAAGGGAAAACTCGCGACGAGGAAAGCCGGAGACAAGGACGGTGGCGGGCAGAGGGAATCGTCACCGAGAATCCCGGCCGGCTAAGAGCAATGAAGTTGGCGTTCTCAACAAATAGGGCGTGCACGACAACCATCTCGCTACAAGCAGATGTGGCGGCTATGGTCGCGCGGAAGGGTAGGCAAGGGCGGACAGTGGGGACTAGCCAGGTCAGCTGGGCACTCGAGCGCTCTGTGAGGAGGAGGCGAGGTGATGGTGGCTGGGTTCGTCGAGCAAGGAAGAAGAGGGTCATGAGAGAGGGGGAGAAGATGAGAGTTCTCTCTCTCTCTCTCTCTCTCTCTCTCTCTCTTATAGAGAGAGTAAAGTAGCTTTTGAAAAATAATATTTAATTAAAGTATTATATTTCTCCCTTACTGTATTGATCACTAAGAGAAAGTCTCCTACCGGATCCGCTTATCGTGGATCTACATAATTACTTAATATTTTATTATTTTATTAATTAATTCATTCTTATGTCTTTCAAGAGTCACTTGAGCCATCAGAAGCTTCACGGGTCGCAATTACGCACTTCAATCGGTGATCCCTATATTTTCCGGCTTTTGACTATGCCAGTCGTGCCAAATCGGGACTTACATTTTGTCCCGTTCCTCCAACTAAATAATTGAAATTAACTAACACTTATTAATTCTTCCAATTAATAATCCGGGATTAATCTATTCAGTCCATCTCAAACTAAGTCAAGTCTAATTGGCCTGGCCCAATGCGGCCTGCTCTGGCCAAAATTATTGCGAGATTGGACTTTAGATTCATTAATTCTCTATTTCACCTTAATTGGGTTCACAAGTAGTTAATCTCTTTTATGTGCTAATTAATCTCAGTAATTATTTCCAAAAATTAATTAATTTATTCGTAAAAATTCCGGGGCGTTACATTGATAGCGATGGAGGATGGTTCGCCGATGAAGTCTATATCTTCCTCTGAGTACGTAGAAGAAGATTCCTTCTGGCGTCCATTAAATACAGCGTTCGAAGTCGGAAGTACATGGTCCAAGCATTAATGGAGGAAGGACAGACAATACTCCCATGGGATAACCGAAGCTTGGGCTTGAAGAAAACAAGGAAGGCCAAGATGATCGATGATGAGCAAGCACAACTGGAGGAAGGAATCCAACAGCGAAACCTGAGGTCGGACAAAGAAAAAAGAATTTTACCTGCTAGTGAGGAAGCCTCGTCGAGGATCACCGAAAAACTCAAACATGGCGTTCTTATTCGGGAGTCGATGGAACCAGAACCTCGACCAGCAGTAAACGCCGCTTAGGACTGGTCACATGACCATATACACACTTCGGACTGCCGTACCAAGGCGTCGGAGGGGTGGCATGATGATATGGGCCAAGGTATTGCCACTACCCAAGGCGGCACAACCATACAACGTGTCAGGGGACATATTTCACATAGGGAGACGACCACAAAGAGGGGGGCCCGTTGTTGATGTGGAGATTCTGCACTTTGAGGCCGAGTTCCTATGCAACACATGGACGAGAACCTGAGTTTGCGGACTCGAGAACCGACAGCTAATGTATTCCCGACCTATGACATGGCAAGGTCGACGAAGACCACAACGAGTGCGAGACAGACAACTGGCACACCCTACCCCACAACAAAACTTGCCCATACCCAGGACACCCAACAAAGATAAGAGAAGGTTGGGCGAAACCAAGGCCGGTCCCATGCCAACGCAATCCCACTACATTAGATGTTTTGACGACCTAGATGCAAACAAGCCCAACTCCCAAACAGAACCCACATAAGAAACGTCCATTTAAGCCCGCGTCTTCAGCCAAAGCCCTGTAAAGAGGTTTCTCATGGGCCAATTACATTGCTAAATCAAATGATACCAAGGGAGATCATATTAAAACTAATTGCCAACTAAGGCAAAATTATTCTTATATATCCTCTGAAAATGAACAGAACCTCATTCAATTTGGCTCAAGCATTGGTTTGGATATGAACAAAATGACAATATGATACATTAGAGGAACTTCGAACTTTATCTTTGACAAGGCTTGGACTTTAATTTCAGACAAAACTGCCAATGACCCACCCCCAGATATAAGCACAGTATCCAAGTTCCAGCTGTACTAGCTCCTCTAGCACTATCCAACAAGGGACCACCTAAAATCCCTCAAATTGGAAAAGCTACTACCATAGCGCTAAGACCCCGAGGAAGGCCACGCAGGCATAAACCACCAGAAGAACCCCCATCCCAGGCATTAGAAAGGGACTCTGGTAACACCTTAACCTCCGTTGAACCAGAAGGCACAGACGCTAACCTCTCCTTAATTCCTACAACCCTATTTGCTTGGACTAACAATGAATTCATATCAACTTCCCTGAGTCAACCAGGAAAGCTATAAAGAGAACTCAATCCCCTTCCTTAAACAATTAAGGAAGAAGAAGAACAAGCGCATGGAAGGGATCTCCAGGAGCAAGTAAGCTACCCCTCCACCCTTCTCCACATACAGGGCCAACCAAGGTTTCTCATGAAAGTTATTTCTTGGAATGTGCGAGGGCTCGGGAAACGCAAGAAATGTTTCCCCGTCCAAGATTTTCTCTAATCACACCAACCGAATGTTTTTTGTCTACAAGAGACAAAACTCGATTTGGTTGAAGTCAGATTGTAGAACTTGATTGGAGGTACCGCTTATAAAGGACACTTAATACTTCTCGCCTTGATTACCTGAGGTGGAGGATGTATAGGGTTGAAGGAAACCGTGATGGAGCTAACTAGTAGCCACATAAGACTTAAGATGAAAGCCTCGAGCAAGGAATGGATGTGCACCATGGTCTACGACCCTTGTAAACACTACCGAAGGAGCCTCTTTTAGGAACTTCTCTTTGTGAGGAATATGTGGGATGGACTCTGGATCTTTGGAGGCGATTTGAACTCCACCAGCTCTTGAGAGTAAATGAATTGTGGACCTCATAATAGGAGAGAGCAGCGGGAGTTCAATACAATTATATAGGAACTACAACTGATCGATCCCCCACTCAGGGGGCGGGGATACACATGGACAAACGGAAGATAGTCCCAGCCTTCGCAGACTTGATAGATTCCTACTATCAACTGAATAGCTCCTAGAATACCCAAGCGTCTTGCAAAAGGCACTTCCACGCATCCTATCCGACCATGTACCCATCAACTGCGATGCCGAGAATGACAAACACTACCCTTTCAAATTTAACAAGGACTAGGGGAACAAAGAAGTTTTCTAGGAGCTCATCAAAACATGGTTGATGGATTATGACTTTCAAGGACAATGAGTGTAGACATCGGTAAAGAAAATCACCCTCATTAGGAGTAGGCTAAGAAAATAGAGCAAGGAGCTGCACACGAGCCAGAATGAGAGGAAAATGAAGTTGCTCATGGGTATTGATGTACTAGACGCCACCTTGGAACAAAGGGTGTTATAGCCAGAAGAAGAATAAACATTCAACTCCAACAAGAGAGAATACAGGGAAATCATCACCTCCGAGGAATCACTATGGAAATAGTGATCTAAGATTACTTGGCTCAAGGAAGGGGGCCAAAACACTAAGTTTTCCATGTAATAACAAACCAACAAAAAAGCCAAAATTAGATAAGTCGACTCTAACACCAGGGTCGAACAGCCCGGTGGGGATTCTAGAGATAATCCAAGGGCACTTTCACGTCGTCTTTGGCTCGACATGTCAACACAAGCTTAATTCAGATTGGCAAAGGCTATTCCATTACTGGGACTATGTCGATCTGACACATCCGGAAGATCCATTTTCAAAGGAGGAAATACACGCAACGATCACGGAATTGAACGAAGATAAAGCACCAGGTCCTAACGGCTTCCCAATGACTTTCTACCAACAAGGGTGGAATTTCATCAAGGATGACCTCCTCCAATTTTTTTCAGGATTTTCATTAAGTAAGGGCATATCTTGAGCAAATAAACTTGGCCCACATCACTCTCATCCCAAAGAACGAAACGCCTCTAGGAATTGGAGATTATAGACCAATCAGCCTCTTGAACTGTTTTATGAAGATTATCACCAAGGTCCTGGCAAACAGATTCCAGGGGTTTATAACAAAACTAGTTCACAAAAGCCAGAAAACATTCATAAAGAGGAGAAGTATTCAGGATAACATTGTGGCAGTTAAGGAACTCATCCACCATATGAAGAAAGGAAGAAGGAATGGAACACTCATGTTGGTCGACTTTGAGAAGGCCTTTGACAACGTCGATTGGGACTCCCTACTAGGCATCCTATAAGTATGAGGCTTTGGAGACCGATGGATTGAATGGATCAGAAATATAATCTATTTGTCCAAGGCCTCCTTCCTCATAAATAGAACCCCCTCAAGGTATGTGAGACATAGACAGGGGTCACGCCAAGGGGACCCCTTATCCCCGCTACTCTTTGTTCTCATCACTGATGTCCTCACGGTAATGCTATCAAGAACATCGAACGAAAACCTTATTAGTGGAGTTCGATATGGTCTCAATAGGGAAGAGACAATCTCTTCCTATCAATATGTTGATGACCTTCTAGTGCTCTGTACAGGGGACTTCCACCACTTTAATATACTGAAATTCATCCTCTACCTATACAAAGGTCTCACCGGCCTCAAAGTCAATTATGACCAGATCAATAGGATAATTTTTTTTTTTAAAAAAAAGGAGATCAATTGCGTAAGAACGGAACAAAATTGGCAGGCCGGCCCGTAAATCGACGGGTTACAGTCCAGCTTGCAGGTGGTCCGGGCCGGGTTCGAGTCACAAAAAGATGACCCGTAACCGGTGGGCCCACTAGATAAACCCAACTCGACAGATCCGTACTGTAGCCCGAGTCATTTTTGGGTCAGCCTTTGGCTTACGCGAACCCAACGGGCCCGATTAACGAGCCCACGACCCCCTCTAGACGGAGTGCATTTTACAACAGTTTATTTCGTGAGGGTTGCTTGATCATAAATTGTTTTGATGGTTAACATTGCAGGTACAATATTCAATTAAAAAAACTAAATATTGATTACAAAGTTTGTGAAAATTACAAAACAAACTAGTAAAAAGCTTTCTAAGTGATATAGGCATAGCATTTATATATATAAACACTTCCAATTCTCATATTATTCTAACTGATTAAGCCATCTCATCTACAATACTATTCATTACTCTTATAGGATCCTTGATATATAGGTTGTCTACATATATGAGTTCACGAGGAGCTCCAATCTGCATCAATTGTTTCACCCTTTCTTTCATCTCTTTCATTTCCCCTTCAAAAGCCGATTCAGCAATACATGACCTTGACCCTGCAATACAAAGTTTTCCCTTGTTAGTTAGAATGATGTAGGATATACATGTTGTCTTACTTCCCTCAGCTCATAAGGTATCAATGAACATTATATATTTGTAATTTTCCTTGCTCCACTATGTCCAGTTCTCTCTGCCATTTCTTCAATAGATGCTGCTTTTGATTGTACTCCAGTATCAGTGCCACATTATTCTTTGCTATTGTTCTGGAATCAGGAGCTTGTCCATTGAAAATTAGGTTCCATCAAGATTTTCAAATCTGCCAAAGTGTGTAAGATATTATGCTAGTCTCCTCTGCTGGCTTCCAAAGGCTTCCCATCTCCCTCTTGCTCATCGAAAGCCCCTGTGATATATCCTCTTGTAGCAAGTCACATTGTTGCAAGTAACCTTTCATTCTTTCTCCCAACCATGTTTTGCCCACTTGCACTCAACAAGTAAATGGTTAATTATCTCTATTGATAAGTTACACATTGGGCATGCTCATTTGGGCTAATGCTTAGCCTGTACAAGTACTCCTTCCATGAAAAATTTTCCATGAAAAATTTTCCAAAGGAATAGGTTGATTTTAGGAGCCACATTTAGTTTCCAAAGTGCCTTCCATCCTTCTCATTTATGGTCCTCCTTAGCTCCCTTGAGTTCTTCATATATTGCAACTGTAAGGGACTTACCAGTTGTTCCAAGTATCCATTTCCATGTGTTCTTCTAATTATGGTTCACCTGTTTGCTGAGTACATTTTGGATAATTGAAGGACTGCAAATATCATTTATTACCTCTATATCCCAATTGTTACAATCTAATATTAAATCCTTTACCTGCAGATTAATTAAGTCATAATTCATACTAATGAAGCTGGAAAATTCATTTTAAGCAATACAATAGTGACAATCTCCCATATCGTTATATCATATGTTTTTTCCATATCAATTTTGATCATCATCATTGGGTGCCCTAAGGTATTTTTTTTCTAATGAGTGGGCTAGTTCCTGTGCCACTAGGATGTTATCAAATATACTTCTATCATTTATGAAAGCTATTTGTTCACTATCTATGATGCCTAGTAAAACATTTTTAACTGGCAAAAAGCCATTTTTGGTCCTTATTTTATGGTATATTGTTCATCTTAGTTCCTGTATTATGAAAATGTTCAATGTGGTCTCAATATAATAGGAGTTTTGGCAATTATGGCACCTAGGGCTAACGTGATAGCCAACTGGCATATGGGTTTAATACATACATTTTTTTATTATGATGTGGCAGCTTACGTGGCATGATACGTGAACCTTCAATATATTTATCGTTTAATGTTGACGTGGCATGCTAGCTTAGAGCAACTTTAGTGGTTGAGCTATACAAAAGCTCAATGCGCATGCCACCTCATCAACCCATTAACCTCATCTCCATTATAGTGGTTGAGATATCAATTATACTATGATATGGGACCCACTTCATATCATTCACCATTTCATTTTTTTATAATAAACATTTCATTAAAATGTATTTATCTCACAAAAATATTTTAATATTAAAATATTTCATAAATAAAAATATATGGAAGGAAAATTACATAGAAATAAAATATTAAAATATTTCATAAATAAAAATACATGGAAGGAAAATTACATAGAAATAAAAGTAGAATGCACTAAAAATACAAGAGATAAATACTAAATATTATATTTGGATTTTATCACATTACACATCAGACGATGATTCTCAAGTTGTTCAACATTCATGTGGCTAGTATCCATGGTGAGAATTTGATGATCAGCAACCATTTCAAAAAATGCCTTCAAACTCCGCACTTTGGCTAATTTTTCTTTTCTCCATTCTTGTAATTCAGCCCACTTTTCTTTAAATTCTTCATCTACGTTTTTATCTGTGACACTTGACTTCCCTTTTCTCTTCACCTTTGCCTTTGCTTTTGCCGCTTTCTGATTGATGGGGCGAACTTCACACTCATTGTCATCTATATCGAGGCTTGTATTTGCATTAGATGAAGATGTGTAGCCACCGCTTTCATTGATCTTTGCTTTCTTTGAAGACCTTGGAAGAGGAGTGTTTGCTTTCCATTTTGGATCATCTTTTAACATCACCCAAACATGCTCATGGCAAAAATGTTTTCTACGATTATGATAATATAGAGTACGAGCATGTTCCTTCAACTGGTTATCACTCCATCCCTATATGGTGCTCTCCTTCCAATTTGTTGTATACCTAGTTGAATTCATTAACAATTGGAAGCATCCAGTACCAATGTTGTTTACAACTAGTTTGTTTTCTTCTCGGACCAGATTTTCGATTTCCATTGAAGTAGTCAGTTACTCGTTTCCAAAACGTCCTATCATTTTGGCCAGTACCCACAATGCTATCATTTGAAATTGTAAGCCATGCACTCACAAGCATTTTATCATCTTCTATACTCCACGGTTGACGTTTTTTTGCTTGCTCTTCATGTTGTTCTTCATTTATGACGATATTCTCAATCCCTGGTTGTGTAGAGTAAGAAGGAAATTGAGAGTCATAAAATGAACCTGTTTTCGTTCTATTTTGATGCTCGGTATAAGAAGCTCCATCCATATTTGTGGATTCATATGTAGGAATTGGAACGCCACCCATTTCTGCATTAGGGAACTGATTGGCCATGAATGGATTAAAAAAACATGGTCCTGAATACGTAGGGTAAGGATATGAAAAACCTGGTTGATTTTGGACATTTGGAGGAAAGTAAGGATGATTTTGTGGAGGTAGATATTGAAAATTTTGCATATTTGGTAGGGGAAAAAATAGGGAGAATTTTGGGAATTTTGTTGAGTATGAAAGTTTGGATCTTGTGAAGATGAGGAAGCATTTCTATCCATAAGTGAGAGATTGAAAGAGAATGAAGAAGAAGTGGAAGAAAAAGAATGAAGAAGTGGTGGAAGATTGAAAGAATGTAGATGTATTTATAGAAATTTAAAATTTAAAAATAATAAATAAATATATATATGACCGTTGTTGCAATGCAACAGTCAATTAATCAATTATTAGAATTTAAAAAAAAAACACAAACATGTAACGGTCATTATTTAAAAAAAATATATTAAAAAAATAAAACATTAATGAGCGTCCCCACCATTGAGCGCTCGGTGAGGATTGAGCGCTCAATCCTCACTAAATGAGCGCTTCTTTTTCACCATTAAAGTTGCTCTCAGATAACACGCCAACATGCTGACGTGGCATGCCATGTGGCAAAAAATAAAATAAAATCTAAAATAATATGAAAAATATCTAGCCACTTAGTATTACCTTTTTACATATGATTTTGTTCCTTAATTACAACAATGAACCTGGAAAATTGCTGAAAAATGAATCTGCACATACAAAATATATATTGTTTTGTATCTCCGGATTTTCTTTTTTTTAAGATTCTTTTTAATGTTTTTTTCCACCACGTGGCATGCCACATCAACATGCTGACGTGACATGGCACATCAACCAACATGTCAACATTAATTGATTAATATAGTAAAAATTTGGTTTTTCGTGTCAGATCAGCATGCCACGTCAGCTGTCACGTCATAATAAAAATATATTTGCATTCATCCCAGATAAGTC
Organism: Dioscorea zingiberensis; assembly: GCA_026586065.1. Lineage (NCBI taxonomy): Eukaryota > Viridiplantae > Streptophyta > Magnoliopsida > Dioscoreales > Dioscoreaceae > Dioscorea > Dioscorea zingiberensis. Next base: position 15,020,530 of record CM048818.1, read on the forward strand.
AAAGTGTGGTCGCCACATCACCTAAAGACCGTGAATCACAAAACTCAAGAAAATACAAGTGATCAGATTGAATATTTTCATTATATAAGGATCAAAATGAACAATATACTATAATACATTGACCAAAAATATATTTTTGTCTTTTTAATTTTATTAGATATGACCTTAATAATGATTTTATAATTAACATTACAGTACAGTTATGTGAAAGCTTTGAGTTGTTTTGCTTCTCGGTGGCTTATTATATTTACTTTTTTGACTTTTTTATTTTATAAATTAGAACAATAATATATATCATCTAATTAGAATCTATTTTTTTCAACTCAAGTCTATTATATTGTAATTTTATTTTCTCTAAATCAAACAAGTAAACTAAGTCTACTATTAATTAAACTTTTCCCCAAATAAATATATCAAGTTTAATATTTAATGGTGTGTCTCATCATCAAAGGGAAACGAATGGAATCCGTTTCCATAATAAAACATGTGGGGGAAACGCACAATGAAGTCCTAACTGTCAATATCCTGTAGTGAGGGGGACAGCAGAGAACCTCATTGTTGTCGGTAGCTCCCACGCCAAACACACAAACATGCCTCGAGATTTGTACTTTTATGATTAATGTTAGTAATTTGCTTTTATTTTTTTTTCGGTATTGATTTTATCATGTATAATTGACAATAACATAATTATTGTTAAACATTAATTTAAAGGTTATATTCAACCAAACCAAAAATTTATATCATGAGGATGATGATGATCATTCATAAGAAGTTGAGAAGAATGGAGCAGTGTGGCAGCCTAACTTGATTCAACCACTTGGCATTGTTCCATTTCGTGGACCACATTCTATGGTGGTCAATTGTCAATGTTGTTGGGCACTGATCAAGGAATGGACCCAAACAATGTGATTTTTCTCTAGAACTCTCTAGAGCTCATGAGCTCCGAGGTGATTTTGAACTCCTATGATTTTGAGATCTAGTCCAGTGATTCTCCCCCACATACAATGGTAGGTGGGGTAGGAGTTTAAGGCTTTCAGGAAACCATGCCAACACAGACCTCTAGAGTGTGAATGAATGGAAATGAGTGGTAGTAATATTATCCATGAGAAGAAGTTCGCGTTTCTCCACATCGTTTCCTCTTTCTAAGATCAAAGGAAATCCTGCTATGATCTACCAAACAGATACAGAGCGAATAAAAACTCGTCATGTCATCACTTCCACTGGGCCCTTTTCCGAGTTCCGACGTCTCAGGAAAGAGGAAATATCTAAATTAATATTAGGGTAGGTATTCGAAGGTGTAAATAAATAAAAAAAAAGATAATAAAAAAAAGGGCAGTTACTTCTTGTCAGTGAAAGAGAACAAATAAATATATACAGAAAAGAGATTTTTGTTAGGAAAAACCAAAAAGAAAGTCCACTCTGAATCCAAGTACTCGTCGCCGCCATCTTTGAGTTTTCATGGCCGGCTTGAGAGATCTCTCTAGCTTCTCATAGAGCTTGGGGAGCTACCATGGAGCCTCTTTAAATGTGGAAAAATCCCTCCTTCGGAGATTTTAGAGGCTTTTTTGGGTGATAAAGGCACCTCCTTTTGCTCTTTGTGATTGGTTTGGGAAGCTGAAACAGTAGATCTGAAGGGAGTTTGGTTTGTGTTTTGAGAAGAAATGTTTGGGTCCAAGAAGGTGGACGACGAAATGGAGCTGAAGAAGGAAAGGACTGTCAGATCAGCTGAGAACTGGAGATGCTTCTATAGATGTTCTGGTTTTATTTCATTTTGTCTTTTTTGGGGGGTGTGTGCCTGTTTGGAGATAACTTTTTTTAATGTGTTTTTGAGCTTGTGATTCGACATATGTTACACTATCCCATTCACCTTCGCGGTTTCATGGGATGAAAATCTTTCCTTGTTTTGCTCTAAGGAGATGGAACAGCTGAAATGGTTGGGTTGTGAATTTCTTTTTCCTCTTTTTGGGTGCTTAAGGATTGAGGAAAAGCAAGACCAGCTTTGTTGTTGGTTTTATATCTACAGTTAAAATGAATAAAGTTTTGCTTTTTGTTAGATTCTTTTGGCTTCATTCACAATTTTTTTTTTCCCAACATTTGTTTTTGTGCTCTTTATCAGTATACTAGGTATGTTTTTTTTTTTAATTTTTTAGGTGCTTTGCAAAATCCAGGAAAAACCTTCATTGCAACCTTCCCTTTGTTTCCAGAATGGTTTTTTCTTTTCCTTTGTAGCTTATTTTATTTTATTTTATTTTATTTTTTATTTTTGCCTGTTTACAGTCTGCAGGATATCTATTTGATAAGATTTCTTTCAAAGAACAGTGCATCTAAAACTTTATTGTTCTTCTCTATCTTCTCAGTGTCCATCAACATTCTAGCTGGAAATTCTTTATACCTGATATGATTGTGATCTGCTGCAATACCAATTATTCATGAAACTTTATTGTTCTTCTCTGCCTTCAGTGTTCATTATCATTCTAGCTGGAAATTTTTTATACCAGATATGATTGTGATGTGCTGCAATACCAATTATTCATGAATGATTTTGTGCTCTTTCTTGGTGTCTAGGTTCTATCCTGATGACAAGCAAAACCTTACAAAGACCATGTATCAAGCACCTAAATATGGTGCATTCTTTTTTGATAAATTTGGCAGCAAGAGTCCTGGGAGGTCCAAGGTGTTCCAGGAGGATCATGAGCCTTGGAGCAAGCGAATACTCGATCCAGGGAGCGATCTTGTGCTCAAATGGAACCGTGCTTTTCTTGTCTCCTGCTTGGTTGCCCTGTTCATAGATCCTCTGTATTTCTACTTGCCCTCTATCGATGATGGTAACAACACATTTTGTATCAAGATGGACCAGCGTTTGAGTATTACTGTTACATTCTTCCGGACTCTAGCTGACCTCTTCTATATATTGCACATGGTTATAAAGTTTCGAACCGCTTATGTAGCACCAAGTTCTCGAGTTTTTGGAAGGGGAGAGCTCGTCATGGATCCTAAGAAGATCGCTAGGAGATACTTGAGATCAGATTTCTTTATTGACCTTGCAGCTGCGCTACCTCTTCCTCAGGTTTTCCTTAGTTATTTGTGAGAGTTTGATCTTAAAATCTAGTTAATCATATTTTGTGCAGTCAATGTTATCAAAATCTCACAAATTGCAATTCTAGCAAAATTTATAAGAATGATATAGACTTATAGTTGTCATAAAATTAGCGAGGTTTTAAATTTCTCTTGTTTTAGTTTTATTCATGTTTAGTTTTATAAGAGCATGTGTGATCAGGTTTGCTTGTCGGGTTGTCATCTTTCAGGTTGATTATCACATTCATATTGGTTGAATTCTTATATTCATTTTGTGCAGATGGTCATTTGGCTGGCGATACCAACTATCAGAAGTTCGAATGCTGATCACAGCAACAATGCACTTGCTCTGATTGTTCTTATACAGTATATACCAAGATTATATGTCATGTTTCCCTTGAGTCATCAGATCATAAAATCTGCCGGGGTTGTAACAAAGACTGCATGGGCTGGAGCTGCTTACAACCTACTGCTTTACATGTTGGCAAGCCATGTATGAATATGAGACTTGGTGATTCTCTCTGATTTTTTCGGAGTCTTTTAGTAGCTTCATTACGGATTTAAGTTGCATATTGTAGGTTCTGGGAGCTGCGTGGTTTCTTTTGACTATCGAAAGGCATACAACATGCTGGAAGTCAGAATGCAAGAAGGAAGCGAATAAAACCTCTTGCAAGCCTCAGTTTCTTGATTGTGACTTTTTGAGCAAAAGCGATCGACAGATTTGGGCAAAGGCTTAATGAAAGTGTGTTTGCAAATTCATGATGCAAATAACAACAGTATAGATTTCAAATATGGCATATTTGCACCTGCATTGCAAAATAGTGCAGTCTCCGCTAATTCTTAAAGAAGTATTTCTATTGTCTTTGGTGGGGTCTGCAAAACCTAAGGTACTTGCGTTATCCTCTAAATGCCAATGTGCTGATTGATTGATATATCAGTTGACCTTCTGTATCTAATCTCACTGTCTGAAAGCAGTTTATCAAAGAAACTCGATCAATTTTATATGCTTTGAAGCTGATAAAAACACGAAACACCGGGGAAATGTCCGGGGAGTGGGAATTACTTAAATAGCCTGATTAACTGTGCATTATCGACGTGTGTGTTTGAATTTTTTTTTTTTTTTTTCCAGCTCTTATGGACAAACCCTGACTACGAGCACTTTCATTGGGGAGACCTTATTTGCCATACTCATTGCCATTCTCGGTCTGGTTTTATTCGCCCACTTGATTGGGAACATGCAGGTATTTAACATGGCATTTTATTTGGTTCATTAATTTGAACTATTTCCAAGGAATGAATGGCATGTTTTAAACTGTACCATGTTAAGAGTTACAATTCTGAATAGGCCAGCTAGATTTTACCTGTATTTTTTTTGTTTATGCTTATCATCTTTCAGCTTCTCATTCACAAATACTCAAAATAGTACACAATATCTTTCCTGTTGGCTCTTTTAAGTAGTTTCATTCAAGCTTTATGTCAAAACACAGCAGATAATCTGAAAACATGTGGCTTTCCATTAGAGCTACAAAATAGTTGAACTCTCATTCCGTAAACATTGTGATTTTGTAAAAACAGCTATTGCCATACATATTTTTACATGTTTTATTTCAGTTGGTACAAGGAAACATGTAACCACTTCTCGTCCATTATTTGTGCCTACGAGTAGGAAGAACTCAAGCTTTTTATTCAAATAGCCAATTGTTAGCAGCCCGTATTTTCGGTTGGAATATCAACACGTTTTCTTCCATCCTTTGCTTGTGCATGCATAATTGACTGACAAAGTTTGCCATCTAAAGTTAAACAAAACTCACACAACCTGCCGATAATCTGATTGGATTCTTTCGCAGACATACCTACAATCACTTACTGTAAGACTTGAAGAGTGGAGACTGAAGCGAAGAGATACTGAAGAGTGGATGAGACATCGCCAACTTCCTCATGACCTGAGGGAAAGGGTCAGGCGATTTGTTCAGTACAAGTGGCTTGCAACACGAGGAGTGGATGAAGAATCTATATTACAAGCATTGCCTGGAGACCTTCGAGACATTCAATGTCACCTATGCTTGGACCTTGTTAGGCGGGTATGCAGTTGCTATTTGAGTAGTAAGTGTTTGTTCCTTTGAGTAATAATTTTCTAATGGAATGCATTGTGATCTCTGTCTCAAATTGCAGGTCCCATTTTTCTCACAGATGGATGATCAGTTGCTAGATGCTATATGCGAGCGACTGGTATCCACTTTAAGCACAGAAGGCACTTGCATTGTTCGTGAGGGTGATCCAGTGACGGAGATGTTGTTCATCATTCGAGGGAGGCTAGAGAGCTCTACGACAAATGGAGGCAGGACAGGTTTCTTCAATTCTATCACCCTAAGACCCGGTGATTTCTGTGGTGAAGAACTACTATCATGGGCATTGCTTCCAAGTCCACTGTCAACTTGCCGTCATCCACCAGGACTGTGAAGGCTCTTGTCAGAGTGGAGGCTTTCGTTACGAGCAGAAGACCTCAAGTTTGTCTCCAACCAATTTAGACGGCTCCACAGTAAGAAGCTTCAACATACTTTCGGTTCTACTCCCACCATTTGGAGAACATGGGCGCATACTTCATCCAAGCTGCATGGCGTCGGTTCAAGAGAAGAAAGATAGCTAAGGATCTCAGCATGAGAGAGTCTTTCTCCTCTAGATCCAAGAACAAACCAGTGATGTGTACGAGCCGAGGGAAGAGGAACATAATTCCAGATCTGACAATGTCTCTCAACCTCAACAAAATCTTAATGTTACAATTCTGGCATCAAAATTTGCTGCAAGCGCAAGGAAGATAGGTGCTCAGAAGATGAAGGTTATCGATATGCCGAAGTTACAGAAGCCTGAGGGAGCCTGATTTCTCTGCTGAACCTTATGATTAGTATCTCCTCATTGTTGAGATCACAACACAAAAGCTTCCTAGCAGTAGTAAGCGCCAATCAGGGGATTCCACTTTGTAAGATATCTAATCTACTGGTTCTAACTCTAAGCAAAATGTTGTAAAAGAATTCTGCTTCCTGATAAACACCAAATTGTTGAGTTATGTATTTGCATGTTGTACACTTTACATGTAATTATCAGTTCAATTTTTCACCATTGACATTTGCAATTTAAAGCTTAAGAAAGGTACTTCTTGACTTCTGATTGTAATTAGTGTCTGTCACTAGTGAGATAATTAGGTTGGTGAAGTGAGTGTGTGGTTCTGACGGCCTATATACGGACCACACACACATACTCTAATGGCCTCAAGGAAAGAATGGAGAATGATGCAAGGAAGAAGAGATCATGGTGTTGATCCTTGTCCCAAAGATTAGGCAATGTAGGTTGGCCACCCACTTGATCAGTAGACAATGCTTGCCCTTGCTCCAATCATGGAAAAACAGAGTCATGGACAGTTATATTTATTCTTTCAACATCTGCTCACATGATCGGTAGACAATGCTTGCCCTTGCAGGAAATAGAAGAAGCCAAGCATCATCAGCAATTGAGGCAGAGATAGATGCAATACTGGGAGGCATAGAGGTACTACAACAATTTGGAGGATTGGAAGCCCATATATATACAGATTGCCAAGAGGCAGTGTGGTTGCTTCATGAGCAGAGAGACAGGACAATACAGTGAGGAGGACATTGAAGATTGTAGATTTAGGTGGAGAAGATGATGCAACGGAGGAGCCCAATGCAAGCGGCGACTCTCCTCAAGATCATATATTAACTCTTAATCCCACATTACAAACCCTAAACATATATATATATATATACACCAATACAACCCGGATCCGTTATCTCTAACCCGGATCCGTTATCCCAACACTCCCCCTCAAGGTGGGCGATAGATATCAATCATCCCCATCTTGTTACATGATTTAACACACTCTTGAGGACCTAATCCTTTAGTCAAGCAATCAGCTAGTTGTTCGCCAGAATGAACATGACTCAGCTTCAAAATCCCATCATCCAGTCTCTCTCCTTAATGGAAGAAGCGATCAATCTCAACATGCTTTGTGCGATCATGCTGCATGTGATTGTTAGCAATACTAATAGCCGATTTGTTGTCACACCGTAGCTTGATGCTTTATTTCTAAATAGTCGCAGCTTCTAACAACAAACTCCCGTATCCAAAGCATCTCACAAAGACTAGTTGCCATAGCCACGTACTTTCGGCAATTTGTAGACCGAGGCGAAACCACCTCTTGTTTCTTGCTACGCCATGAAGGTTACCCCCAACGAAAACACAGTAACCTGAGGTGGACCTCCTATCATTCCAAGCAATTTTCCCAATCAGCATCGCAATATCCTTCCACATCCAAGTGCCCATGACTCCTGAACCAAAGACCTTTCCCTGGACTTCCCTTCAAGTATCTTAGAATCCTGAGTACTGCCTCCATATGCTCAACCCTGGGATCATGCATATACCTGCTCACTACGCTCACAGCATATGCTATGTCAGGTCTCGTGTGGCATAAGTAGATAAGGCGACCAACAAGTCTCTGATAGCGCTCCTTGCTCACCGAGTTACCAGATTGAGCACACAACTTGTGATTTTGCTCAATCGGAGTAGAAGCTACTCGGCACCCTAGCATTCCTGTTTCAGTGAGTAAATCCAGAACATACTTCCTCTGAGAAAGCACTATTCCTCCAGAAGACCGTGCAATCTCAATACCAAGGAAATATCTCAGTTGACCCAAGTCCTTGACTTCAAACTCTTTACCCAGCCTTCGTTTTAGGAGAGAGATCTCCTCAGCATCATCACCCGTAATAACAATGTCATCCACATAGACGGCCAGAATTGTGACATGGGATTTGGAGTGCTTGTAAAAAACAGTGTGATCCCCACTACACTGCATATAGCCCATACCACAAACTGCACGTCTAAACTTATCAAACCATGCCCTTGGAGATTGCTTCAACCCATATAAAGACTTCTTTAATCTACACACTTTCCCAACTGTCTGTGGAGTAGTAAAGCCAGGAGGAAGCTCCATATATACCTCCTCTTGAAGATCTCCATGCAAGAAAGCATTTTTGACGTCCAGCTGATGTAAAGGCCAACCAAAGTTCGCTGCACATGAAATCAAAGTCCTCACCGTGCTCATCTTTGCTACTGGGGCAAAGGTCTCATCATAGTCAATCCCATAAGTTTGGCTATACCCCTTTGCAACTAGTCTCGCCTTGTACCTGTCAATCTTCCCTTCAGGAGTTTGCTTCACAAACAGTACACCCATTTACAACCAAGCGCCCTTTTTCCAGTGCGGGAGAGACACAAGTTCCTGTGTCTCATTCTTCTCCAAGGCTTGGAGTTCCTCACGCATAGCACCCCGCCACTTAGGATCCCTGTTTTGCCATTCGCTACCATTCGTATTGGTAATCGATCAGAATGATGCAATGAAGGTTTTGTATGAAGGAGATAAGGAAGAATAAGATACAAAGTTAGCAATATCATTCTCAAAGCCAAATCTAGCTGGAGGTTTTCCAGCGTTGGCTCGAGGTTCTCTACGTTGGGCAATAGGTAAATTAAGAGAGGCAGAGACATTTACCACTGACTCGGAGGGAGACGGGAAGATCCACGAGGAAGAAGAGGCGAGGAGAGGCCTGCGGGACGATTGGCATACGCGTGGACCGTGTCGACAATCTCAATCATAGGGAGTGTGGAGCAGGCTTTGTGAGCTGCTACCGCCGCTTGCTCGCATGCTCTCCCCTGGACATAATCTGCCTCAACTTCCCTCCGCGTGCCTCCTTACATACACCTTCAATTCCCTCTGTCCTCGTGTGCGTGTCACTATACCATCATTTCCATCTTCATTTCCATCTTGACGCTCCCCGATTCGTGTCATTTCACGTGGACACCTGTGTATTAGCCCACAATCACATCAGCTACTAATCTCCCTCTCTCGACCACGCGCTTTGTACCGAGAGAATTCTTCAAAGAGAGATGTCAAATCCGTCTTCTCACCATAGAAAGGCTCTAACTCCCTCACACGGAAGGTCCACATCCATACTCACAAATAACCGACGCCACTGGCTTCAACTATTTATAACCCTTACGGCTGAAAGAATACCCAACAAATATACACTTCTACAAATGAGGGTCTAATTTCCCCACCGAGGGCCTATGATCTTTGACATAAAGCAGCAACCAAACACCTTAGGAGGAATGAGTGAACTTGTTCTCACCTGTGGAGCACCTCGCGTGGTGTCTTCATTCCCAAAGACTCGTGAAGGCATTCGGTTGATAAGATAACAAGCCATCACAAATCTGACTCGCCCAGCTCAAAAGGATCTTTGGCACATTCATCATGAGCATGATAGAGCGTGCCACCTCCAAAGGTAGATGTTCTATTCTTGCGCCTCGCACCCCATTTTAAGTGCAGCGTGATCAAGGGCAAGTTGTTTGATGCAAGATCCCACGAGTGATAAGAAGGATGCAAAATCCTTATTAACATACTTCAGCCTCCATTGTCAAATACATAACCAACCTTGCATTGGAATCCCAGGTCTTCCTGCACTGCAATGTAAGTCTTGAAAAACACCAAGCACTTCACTCTTGTGTTTCATCAAATAAATCCAAGTCATACGAGAATAACAATCAATGAAAGTCACAAAACCACTTGAATCCACTAACGCAAGAAAGAAGCTGGACAAGGTCCCGTACATCCGAATGAATAAGAGCAAAATGGTTCCACACTTCAAGACCAATACTAGAATAAGTAGAACGTGTATGCTTACTTGCCAAACTCACAAGCATCACATACAAGTTTACTCCTATCTACTTTGTCCATTAATTACGGTCGCAACTCGACTTAAGCTATCAAAAGATAAGTGACCCAAAAGCGATAATGTTGGGTAGCACTGCGACCTCTACTCCTCCACACGCGTAGCGGCAGGTGCAAGAGCAAAAGATCAACACTCTGATCCAAGTACCAAAGTCCATCACTCGTGCGCCCCCCAAGCCTCCTCCCGGTTACGCTTCTCACTGAAAAGACATGATTCACAAATAAAAAGAACTTGGCGGATTCTGGTGATCAATAATAGAGCCGTGAAGAAGGTTGACGGGGAATGAGGGAACATGCAAAATGATGAGAGCGTGATTAATGAAGATGCATTTGGTAGACTATTCCTCTAATGGGTTGAGAGGTCCCATCGCCAGCTTGGGCGGTCTCACATGTAGTCATGCCTATATGGTGAATATGATGCAAACTCACTACATGCACCGCATTATGCCTAGATGCTCCCTGAAGTCTACAATCCATTCTACATGCACGATTTATTTGTAGATGCAAGTGCCGAAAGCTCACACACACTGCGCGTAAGGCATAGTTAACAAAGTTACCAAATCGGTTGACAAAGCAAGATCTTGTGTGGCTCCGCCCCTTGCCCTTGGGCTCGGTCCTCATTTTCAATCGTCAGAACTCCTCCAACTCAAGCAAAGATCAAGAATCTGACATCTCAGCAGGTTTGACCTCACCAAAGAATGGCGCTAAGTTGGGCATTTAGTACCAAAGACGACTCCCACCACTGCCTCCTCCACGCACCTCTATAGGCCCCTCTCTACTCCACCTCCAGTGAGAGACGCTGCCACTGTGATTACGCGGTTGTGGGCAATTGAAGCTGAGATGCCCTTTTCTCCCACAGTTGTAGCACTTCTATCATCAAATGATGGGGAGGCGAGGATGCGGCCCGAACGCGGATCCGAACAGAGGTGATGTATCACCACTCATCACCTTCAATCTAACCTCCTCTTGGGCCATCAGCAGCAATAGCCTCCCTCCATAGGTGGGAAGTGGAAGATTGATTACACATTTGTGGCTCTTACGTGCTCAAACTACGTGATTCAAGCCCTTCGTAAAATGAGTTACCCTCCTCAAGGCCGATCCATCTCTTGCTCAAAAGTCAAGCTGCGCATGTAGTATCTCGAAATGCCAGGGTCATATAATGGTCCAAGTCGTGACTAAAGGTGCGCCGCGGTACCGGCAAAGATACTCCAAGACACTTTTCTCCCCCTGCTTCAGATTCTCAATTTTTGTCTGAACCTCAACCATAAGCATCACATTCCCTCGCCCAGGGAATACATCGCGCCAACATCTTCCACATATCGTACCAATTGCTTATTACGGATTGCCTCCACCATCCCAAAGAATGGCTCCGGAGACATCGAACTCATCATCCACGCCACCACCGTAGAATTAGCGTGCTTGCGCCAGTCCTCCACTCACCGCTTCCCTTATCCGCGGGGCTCAACCATGTGTCTCCACCGCGATATAATGCTCAAGCCCCTTTGTGCTCAAGATCGCACTTCGCCCTCGAGACCAACCTCGGATAATTCTTTGCCGCCTTCTAGTTTCACATCGTTAGGCATCGACTCCAACCTCCTCGCATTATCATCTCGCATCGTGGTCACAATCTCCTAATGGATGAGGTATCGAATTATCATTCTCCTTGCAGGCTTTGAACATCCTCGCAAGTTCCCCAAGAATATCCTTCATATCCTGAGTTGTAACTGGAGTTGCCATCACCACGGCCACCAACAACAACAATCCTTTTAATACCAAAAATATCTTGCAGATATTGATACTGTTGATGTGACAACACTTATAACTTAAGAATCATAACCATGATGTTGATAGTAGACAACTCCTTTTGCAAATAAAAATAAAATAAAATAAATCACCAAACCCAAAACTAGCAGCTTCTTTATAAGCAAATAGAAAATCTCCAACGCCCAAAGTAGTTTCTCTCCAAAGCCCAAAGCCCAAAGCGGAAAGCTACAGCTTCTCTCTAAAGCAAAGAGAAAAAATAAAATCCTCAAAAGCAAGCTGGCAGCTTCTCTCTAAAGCAAATAGAGAGAATAAATCTCCACCAAAAGTGTTCCTCTGACCCTCGCCCAGCAGCCACGGTTCTCCTCCGACGTCCTCACTGCACAGCCTCAACAACACCCCTTCACCAGATCGCGAACAGTCAGATCTGGCGCGCAGCAGCACCCCTTCACCAGATCGCACACAGAAGTAGTCAGATCTGGAGCTCGTCGGCAGTCTTCTCGTCGTCGTCGGCAGTTGGCTCTGATACCATGTAGATTTAGGTGGAGAAGATGATGCAACGGAGGAGCCCAATGCAAGCGGCGACTCTCCTCAAGATCATATATTAACTCTTAATCCCACATTACAAACCCTAAACATATATATATATATACACCAATACAACCCGGATCCGTTATCTCTAACCCGGATCCGTTAGAAGATCGATGTAGAAGGATGCTGGAAAAAATGGAAAAATGGACACTGGAGAAGATTGAATGGTGGACCAGACTTATTGGCAAAGAACAGTGAGCAGAACTGGAAGTCCACTGGTTGTGTTTTTTGACATACTGAGCTGATACAGCTAGAAACAAAAATAAAAAAGAGGTAAAAACACTAAAATAGCCTTAGAATTGTAGGCCTATTGCTTCTACAGCCTCCCCGAGCCATCTCGGCCTATCCACTCCTCTGTGAAACAGAGACAAATTTGGATTCCTTATAGAGTAGCTTGCAAGAGTGTCGGCTATGGTGTTCGTCTCCAACAATGGATGCTGGTGAATAACATTCTTCACTCTTTGGATAGTTCCTGGCTGGAGAGTAGAGTCAGTGCAGGGAGACAGTCAGAGCAGACTCTATCAGGCTGCCACCCTATCATCAAACACTGCTCCAAAGCCAGCTCAATTGCGCTCAATTCAGCCTCCAGACTTGAATCAGCCTCCTTACCAGAACATCCAGCTAGTAACACTGTCCCTGAACCCAGGATCACTATAAAACCTGTACCACAGATAGATATGTCAGAATGAAAGGAAGCATCACACATTACGGTTACAAAATTTCTTGAGACTGAGTTAATCAGATACTCCCTGAGTTGGGTTTTGAGTCTCCAAAAATGCTCTTCAGCTACACTCACTGCATGGTGGATAATCTGTTCAGCCAACTGTCTCTTGCCACTGAAAACCAGCTCACACCTGGCCTTCCAAATGGCCCATGCACTTGTAGCAATTAAAGCTCTGGCACACTGATTTCTGATTCCACTGGTTGTTAACAGGTACTACTTATTTCTGCAAGCAGGGATGAAAACCATGATGTTGCAGTTATTTTTCTGTAACTGCAACTCAATTCATTTAATGACCGATGAACTTTGTTTAGAATTTGGAAAAGAGAGATGCATGAGGAGACAATGCCATGGATATCATAACTCAACAGATACTGAAACCACACGAGATGTTGGCACTCAATTAATTAAAGAAATTCTAGTGGCAGGGACATGTGACTTGCTATAAAAACCTGGACGTTCTTCGGAAAAGCCTTCAAGTAATGTGTATATTGATTGAATCAGCATTTAGATTAGAACTGATGTCCTTGCCAACAATTTCTCTGACCAAATTAGAGCGTAGAGCCATGATGAACAAAAGGAACAAACAACAGGAAAGAAATGAAGTGGAGTAATCGATAAACTCAATGGATTTGAATTTACAGGTAATTGCTCTACACTAAGCATCATTGAAGTTTGAGAGTTATAGATACAGTTAGCTGTATCTTCATCTAATTGATTTTAAACACACATGAAAAAAAGGGATGAACTCCTCACTTCACTGATTGCTGATAAGTTTTTATGGGCATACAGTGTCAGGATGATTTTTGCATGGAAGTGCATGTGACTGGTATCAGCTCATCTGCTCGCCAAGCAGACCAAGACCAGTGAGTAGGAACGAGACACCTTGGAAGAGTAGAAAATAGAAGTGAATTCCTTGGGCAGACAAGAGACTCCGGGCTGCTGCAGTAAGGACCGCAAGTGTCAACTCCTCCTTGTAGATTTTGTTGGCCTTCTTAGCAGGAGGATTTGCTTCAGGTTTCTCTTCCATCAACTTGTTGAGCTCAAAGAGTTCAATCTCTGAAACATCTGTGTATTTGTAGATCACTTGGGAGCTTTGAATCCTTCTCTAATGATCGGCCTGCTTTCTTGGTAACAATCCACTCATATGAACTCGCTCTAATTGGAACAAACCTGACATCATGGCGTTGAACTTGGTCACTGACATGGCGTTCTCAAACAGGAGGTAAGGCACAATAAAAGGGAATGATCCTGGGGCAGGGAGGATGTTCAGGAATGACATGAAGACAGGAATGTAGCAGATCACCCAAACTGGTAACTCAGCCTCCAGGACAAACATAGTCAGAGGAAGAATGATGCAAAACAAAGTGAGTGAATAAAATGGAAGGATTAACTTCCTCGAGAGGAAAAATAGCAGAACTAAGTTCGCCTTTTTCCAAATAAATATCTGTAACTCAACACCAATGAAATTTCAGAAACTTACTGAAAAGTTAAACAAAAGGTTTATGCAATTCTTGGGAGATTGAAGGCCTTGGATGAGGTTATGATTGCTGGAAGGCATAACCCAAATAGCTGCATTGGACCGGAATGCCATCGATGTTGTTGTTTTCGATAAGCCTCATAGGACTTGGGGACTTCACACAAGACCATGCAAAAGCAATTTCACTCAAGACAAAATGCTACACAAATTCTTTTGTTGATTGAATTGGTATCTTGACATCGTTTAGGAATATGAACTTCCAACTGTTGAGATGGGCACAAACAACACAAACAGAGTCCAATGCTTCGATCCTCCAAACACCAGCAGTACCATTGAAATTGAAGAAGTTCAGGAAAACACCATTCACCTGCTGCTCTACTTCAAAGTGGAAGCAGAGGTTGATGTTTTGGAGACGAGTCAATAGGTTCTCATCCTTGTTCATGAAACTCCACCTGGCTTGAACTAATCCAACTTCAGGATGTCCCTGCATTGCACTTAAAATCTATAGCAGATACACTGGAATGAACTTCATTGGTTGCAGGCTGTGATGTTGATAATTGATACCTTAAAATGAAGAATCTTTTGCTTGAGGAAATCGGGATTAGGTGAGAAATTGGCATCAAATATAGCAACAAACTCATAATCCTTGATGTAGTAGTCACAGCTCATTGCAGACTTGAGATTTCCTGCTTTGTAACCAGTCCTGACCAACCGATGCTGATAAATGATGTCCACTCCCCTTTGGTTCCACTTGGAAACCTCTGCTCTGATCAATAGCTTTACTGACTCATTATCAGAATCATCAAGAACTTGAATCAAAATACGATCTTTTGGCCAGTCAATTTGACAAACTGCAGAAATGGATTGCTCATACACCTAGAACAAATCAATGTATTGTTTGTTCATCAAGAACTTGAGCACATTCTTTTTCATAGGAGCAGCGAAAGTAAAAGAAAAGAAAATTTTAGCCATGTACCTGCTTTCATTTTGTTGCCTATCTGATTATATTCATTTTAACCAAAACATAAGAAAACAAATACTCTCTCAATCCAAACACACCCAAAAATATCATTACAAAGAACAAAACCAACTTTTATAAGTTCAATGAAGCAAAGTTAGGGGACAGAAAAGCAATTCTATGAAATGAAGAAAAAAAGAAGCAGAAACTAAGAACTTGAGTTCATGAATTCATTTCATTTACCTCCCTCTCGTTGCACATTGGAATCTGAATTAGAATAATCCATACATCTTTCAATGAAAAGGGCATTAAATATAAGTATCAACTTTGGAGGTGAATGCCTTCGGTGAACAAACACAAAGAAACATGATGGAACACTCTACTGGTTGATTAAGGAATTAGAATTACAATATAATTAAGTTTACATACGGTCCCAAATCCCAATAGAATAATATATCAGAGAACGCGATTGTGCTGAACACTAAATGGAATGAATACTTAACTATGATGAAGCAATCAAAGAAAAGAAGATGCTCCATTGTTTGCTCTTAAAGTTTGAAGACCACACCAGAGATTCTCTCTGAAGTGTGTTCTAATTGAAACATGATAACAATCCATAAATAACCTTTTTTCGAGTGTCCTTGTGTGCTTGTAGCTCTGCCATCAAATTTACAAGTGTTTACGGAGAGAGAACAATCTCATGACTTATTTCATTACTCTTTGAAAAATTACATTAGAAATGCTCATTGCAAAAGAACGTAAAATTGCATGGTAAACTGTTTTTATTTGTGATAGGGAACTTTTGATTACATACAGTTGGATAGTTGTTTATGTGTACTTTCTATCCGCCCACTTGGTGATGAGTGATTGTATCTTGTTTGTGTAGAGCCTCTTATGTACTAACAAGCTTGAAGAATTGATAAAAGATTGTACACAAAGATGAGGCCGTGATCACTAAGACCTAGATCTCTCCACACCTCCAGTCTTACTTGGCATGAGACTCCGTATCAGATATTGCCTTCTTCGGCAGTCTCCTCTTCTGCTGATACTTGGCGTATGAATACCACACACCACCTGCTGTATTTATGACCAATCCAGTCACATTGAGGGCGTGTATCTGAACTCCGCCGAGCAAGACAAAACCAAGCGTCTGAAAAGATAAGGATGAAAACAGAGTGACTAGAGCAGATTTAAAAAACCATGACTTCAGCATAAGTGATCTCAATATTTCATATGGTAACCATAACAAAGATAGAAAACTTACTGTAGACCCAACTCCTTTGAGAACACCAACAATGGTTGTTGTTAGAGCCGAGTTAACTATGGTGCACAAGAACATGGTGAAGTTGAGAACTATACCCATCACTAATGAAAGAATAAGAATCACCAGGAACAAGTTAAGGAATTTGCCTGCCACAAAACAGTTTCACTAGACTGAGTATTGCTACATGCTTTTGAATAGGTTAATTAATTCAGTGCTAATATAATTGTAAGCAAAAAGAATGCATAAGCATCATGTTTTGCATAATCATCAATTGTTCATAAAAGAGATTGCACCCACTCAGATTCTAGACTTGTTTTGGTAGCTTAGCCAAATCCACAGAATTGAGGAAGACACTTAAAAAGATAATAACAAGAGAAGAAATTTAAAATGATGAATAATGCAAAACAAATGATTATATCTCTAACACCCAAAAAGCCCACAGAGGAAAATATGAACATGCACTATTATTATTATGTTTCAAGAATTGGACAAAATGATTCCATTTCATGCAAAGATAACATTCTCTAAAATGGTAAAACAAGACAAGGAGACATTTGTTGTATACCACTAGGCAGTTCACAGACAAAAAATATGATCTTTAATAGTCAAACAGTCAACTAGTTCATTCACTATATGGAACAGTAGAGGTCTACATGCAGGAAACTCCAATTTGATTGAAGCAGTCCATCATTTAAGGGAATGGTGGTTTATAATTGTGCACAATAAGTTTGTTTTGCACACAAGCGAAATATTGAAATATGAATACTAGCTTTTCCACTAAAATGAAGCCTTGGGGATAGCTGTCCTTGGCCTTGGTTAATCATTCAACTTTCTGAGTATGGGTATCAAAACACAAACAACTTCTGAATAGATTCCAGCTGGCATCTGGAAATTGTTTATAATACTATAGCCAGTAAATTTCTAGAGATAGGAACTGGGACATTTGCTGTCCCTGGGCTTGTTTTATCATTAGAATCAATGAGAAAGCATTACTACTCTTCCCTCAAATATATAATCTTTAATCAGGATCACTGGCCATTCAGAGTATTAGGAATGGGAATAAGGAGATGGACAAGGGAAAGTCATCAACATGGAAGTCCTATAACTCTAAACAAAGAAATGACTTTTCAATGGATTCCAGCTGGCATCTGGAAATTGTTTATAATACTATAGCCAAATAAATTGCTGAAAACGAATAAATTGGGCATTTGCTGTCTCTGGTCTTGTTTAATCATTAGAATCAATGAGAAAGAATTACCATTTTCCCCTAAAATATATAATCTTTAATCAGGACCATTGGTCATTTTTATATTTTACATTGGTCCTAAGTGATGAAGAATTTATTAACCTCTGATAGAATGAGTTCCAATATGCAGATTATGGGCCCCACTCTGTTTTTCCTGCATGCAAGCTCTAGGAACTATAAACTAATCAAATAAAACAAATAAAAATGACTTAGAGAGGTTGCAAGTAATCTCAAGAATGCAGAAAACAGTAAGTCCAGTTGTTACAATTTGTTGGTCAGGTTAGCAGAAATCTGTCTGGCGCTAGGCAAATGATGAAGATTGGTACTAAAAATGAATGCATTTGAACACCTTTCCACAACCATAGAAACAGAATGCAGGAAAGGAAATGGATTTATTCTAACCTTCTCAAGCAATAATGATAAAGAATGAGGGAATTCCCCTGTTGCTATGATAAGGAATAGCAGAAAAGGAAGTGATAAAATTGAATTATAGAACATTAGCTCAACTGATGAAAGTCCATCTTCAGCACCTGATTTTTCCACCAACACCAAATACATAGTCTGCATTCAAATTTGATTCTCTCAGTTTCATTAGAAAAAAAAGAACAATAGCTCCAAGCAAGAAAGAACTCAGATAGTGTGTGTGTGTTTTTTTTTTTTTTTTTTACTGAACTAATCAATAGAGCAAAATAAAAAGCAAAGAATTATGTACAACCTGGAAAAATACAGATAAGAGAGCCATGCTGTAGCCCAAGAGGTCAAATGAGAAATCCCCCAAAGCAGCTATGATGACTCCGACAGCAGTAAAAACAACCGAGAGAGAAACCTAAAATATTAAGAAGGCAGAGCTTAATAGAGATGACAGCTACTATATTCCAAAAAACATTTAACTCATGCAAATGATACTTTGCCCTAATTTTCCTTATAATCTTTCAGCTTGACAAGTTTCACAGTACCAGATTGCAAAATTCACCAAAAAATGTGCTCTTACTTCTTCAAAAAATGATATATGTGAACAATATAATAACTTAGTTCATAGTCTAATGCATCATATTATGTCAGATGGAATGCTATTATTCTAAGTGTTACATGAAATCTAATGAAAAACAATACAAGTTCATAGAATAATTAGAAAGTGAGATAGCTCACTTGAATTGGGGGTCTCCCCTTCCCGGAAAAGAACCCGGCCACCAACACTGCAAGAGGAGTGAGCCTCTTAATCGCAATATACATTGGTATATTCACCCCCTTCAAGCTCGCAAGAGCGAACGCCACATTGGCATTGTAGAACACCGACACTGGCAGAAGCTTCTTTGCCATCGTAAAGTTCACATCTTTCAACTTCGTGTAGCCCATTACCCTTCCAAAATGAATCAAAAGACCCGTCGCCAATTGCTACTCAAAATCACAAACCAAAATTGATATAAAAATATATCAAAAGAAGAAGAAGATCAAAACACACAAAAGTCAGAGACTTCGGGTGTGAGAAGTAACACCTGAAGAGTGAGGAGGGTCATGGAGTGGGCGTACTGCATCAAAACCGCCTTGTTGATGAAGACCATCGCCATGGACGCGATTCCATACGAGAAGGCGGAGAACAAACTGCGAATACAAACAAAATCAACATAAATATGAGAAACTTCACAGATTTGAGGGGGAACTGGATTACCTCAAGAACGGGGTGGATTCCGCTTCGCGGGGGCTATCCATGGCGAACGAGATCCCGGGGTGGTGGGAATTGGGGCAAATGGAAGCGAGGGAGGTCGATTACATCAAGATCTGGGAGAATTGAGGAGGATTAGGATTAGGTTAGGGGTAGTCGAAGACTCGAAGCAGTGAACAACTGGCGAATCTCGTGCCATCACCGACGGATCCGGCGATTCGAGGGGAAAAAACGAAACGGGAAACGGAGATTTGTTAAAGTATCGTTTCCTTTCATTTCGCGTTTTAGTTTGGTTCCGTTGACTAAGCGTTGACCTCCATGGAACTGGATCCAAGAGGGGAGTTTGAGAGGAAGACCTCACTTGTTTACTCAGAGGTTTGCTCTAGGCTTTAAATTAGTCTAAAGAAGATGGGATTTGGAGATACATCATCGAGATATCCTTCCATAAGATCTAAATCCCGATTTGAATTATAAGCTCCAAATTTGAAAATATAAATAATAAAAAAAGAAAAAAAATCATATGAAATAATATATGTATTATGATGAGGGTAAAAACCGAGGAGCCTGACACTCGACACGTGGATCGATCCTGTCCTTTCATCCGTCACAGTATCCCCTTTGGGTCCCCCCTTTCGAAGTCACCCCCTCGGGAAACAGAGAGAAGGCAACCGCCTCGGTTCACTCAAGGCGAATCTCCTCGGGAAATTGGTTTACCTCTTCTGGCTTCCTTGGGGAGGCGGCCCCTCCCCTCACTCTCAAGCAGAAGGCACCATAGATCCCGAGCCCACGTAAAACGCCACTAACCTAAGGACCTCGTGAATCTGAAGCATCTAGTAAGAAAAGTCAGTAAGATCTAATTGAATGACAAACCGCAATCTAGAAACGCCTGTAAGAAAGATGAGTCAGCCAAGCTAACTAACCTACCAATTTGGCACCCATGTGGCCTATTAGGAGCTAGGTCATTAACTTCCACGTGGTCTATTATGGATGACTTGCTCCCCAAGCAACACCCCTCTCTGGGAGCCTATAAATAGAGAAGCTCACTAAGTCGTCTTCAATCTACGAGATCTCTCGCTAAGCCCACGGCTTCTCCAGGAACTCAAATTCCACTTGTAAATTTGTGATTTCGTAGTGATTTCATCTCCAATCTTGGAGATGACCCGTGGTTTTCTCCCCGATTTTGGGGTTTCCACGTAAATCCCTTGTTGATTCTTTTCCTTTTTGAATCTCTTTCTCTCGATCCATCTCGATCTCATCCAGATTGGTCCCCAATCAACTCACAAATTCAATTGTCGATCGGAATCAAGGGTTCTTCCCGATTCTTGCATCAACATATTAATTAAGATTTTTATATATTAGGTGGACAAGGGTTTTATGGACGAGAAGAACAACACCAACACAGGTGGAGGCTCTTAGAAGCAGATCCGAGATGTGGTCGAGATCTAGCTTTGGCCCTCAAAAGTAAATCCGAGATCTAGACAAGATGTGGCAACCTACTGATTCGAGATTTGGTCGAGATGTAAATGAGTTCTGATTGAGCTGTGGGTGACCTGCTGGGGAGCAGATCCAAGAAATGGCTAAGCTCTTGAGCTCTGGCCCAAGCTTTGCGTAGAGCTCTACTTGGGACTTCTGTTTGGGAAGCGGATCCCAGATGTGATCAAGCTCTCACGTGACACTGCTAGAGGCCGAGGGGTTGAGATGTGGCCAAGCTGAGGCTAAGTTGTTGGGAAGTAGAGGAGAGAGATGAGACCGAGCTGGAAAGCAAAGTTGAGCTGGGAGCTCCTAAAAGTAGATAAAATGTAGGGCAAGATAGGAAAAAGGTAAGAAGAGAGAGGAAGTTGAAGGAGAGATTTTGGGTGCATTCTTGGTGGGCTTTCATAACAAAAGCTCTCATATCACTTCAATCTCCATCACTAAGAAATTAAGTCTTACTCTTCATATTGTTGTAAGAGTTTGATTATTAGCTCAAGACTTGTATGTTCTTCGTTGATTTCCTCATTGTATTAGTACGATTGCAAGTTAGAGCATAAATTTGAAATTTAAAACTTTGTAGTTCTTCTGATTTTTAGTGGATTTCTTATTTGCCAATACCCTGTGGTTTTCCCTCGATTTTGGAGGGTTTTCCACTATATGTTGTCCCTATGTTTCTGTTTTCTTTTTAAGCTGCATCTCTCATCTAAGGTTTGTTCCTCCCATCGTCAAAGGACTGGTTAACCCAATTGATCCAACCAAGGCACCTCTTTTGTTGCTCTATGGTTTTGAATACTATTTAGAAAGATTAATCTCTCTTTCTAATTAAATAAAATTGTTGTTTTCATATATTTAGTTGTTTCTTTATCCACTAGAAAGGTATCATGTATTTATATTATTTGTTTTGGTGTATATTTGGTATATTTCTTTCCATCTTTCCAAATCTACTATCTTCTATATCATTATGGCAAAGTCAACTTCCCTGGTTTAAGAACCAGGGAAGTTTCCTAACTCTTCCTTGGGATGTGTGGCCGAGGACTTCCCACGTGTCGGGAACCAGGGAACTTCCTTGGTTCCCAATCCAGGCAAGTCGGTTCCCATTATGGCGGCCTGCTCGTTTATTATCCAAAGTGGCTCTTTTGCCACACTTTTATCTTTTGACTATTTATGTATGTTTTTTCTTACCAATGTATTTGAAGTTATATATTTATGCTTTTTCTCAACACAAAGTTGTTTATTTCTACTAATTCCAATTTTTCAACCTATGAACTAAGCAAATGATGATTGATAAAAACCAATGTATGAATATCAAAGATCAAGCAACCAAGGACCATGTTGACAAAATGAAAGATGAAAAATAACGGGAGTATACTCCTAAATTCTACTTGTGTATACTCTAAGCCCTATCTTTGTACTCCTAAACTCTTTGTCACATTTGTGTATGCTCCTACTTCCTATTTATTGAGGTAATTAAAAACGCATTTTTGATCTTTGTATTATAGTATATTGTTCATTTTGGTCCATGCATTATGAAAATATTCATTACGGTCCCTGTATTTTCGGGGTTTTGGCAATTACGGTCTCTAGAGCTGACGTGGCAATCACTTGCCATACGGGCTGAACACACACACACACACACACACACACATATATATATTATGACATGACAACTAATGTGACATGCTAACGTGGCAAAAAATCGAACTTTAAATATATTAATTCGAGTAATGTTGATGTGTTGGCAGATGTGGCATGCCACATCAACAAAAAAATCTAAAAAAATCAGGAAAAAAATCCAACATTTTCCTGATTTTTTAGATTTTTTACTTTTTTTTTGCTAACATGGCATTCCATATCAACATGCCACATCAGCCGACACAACATCATTACTCAAATTAATATATTTAAAGTTCAATTTTTTGATAATCAGTATGCCACGTCATAATAAAATATATATGTATTCAACTCCAGATTAGGCTGGTAAGCCACACATCAGCCCCAGGGACCGTAATTGCCAAAACTCTGAAAATACAGGGACCATAATGAATATTTTCATAATATATGGACTAAAAATGAACAATGTACTATAATACATGGACCAAACAATAAATATGCTCTAAGGGGAACACAAGAAGGGGAACACCTCTCCTCCCATAATCCACAAGGGGTTGCGGCAACCACAGGCCCCCCAGAACAACACAGGTCTTACTTTATTTAAGTTGTATTTTGATTTAACCCCTCAATAAAGTAATGTTATCCACTTTATCAAATAATAATAATAATAATAATAATAATAATAATAATAAATAAATAAATAAATAAATAAATATGCTCTAAGTTTTATTCTTCTCAAAGAGTAAAAGGATTGTACCCACAAAAAAGTTTGTAGCAGATCTCAAGGTTTTAAAATTACATACTATATGATTCACCAAATTTTACTTAAAACTAAAAATTTGAAAAAATCTACAGCCATACAAACACTTCTTTAGGATTCATGAGTTTTTTTTTAATGTAATTTCATGGTTTTATATTGTCAAACTTTTTAGTTAGATTTATTTCGTAAGTGTTTGGGAAAAAAGGCATAAATGAGTGAAATAATATGAATTCTCATCTCACATATACATCATTGTTTCCCTTTTTCTTTTTTTGAAAAAAATGGATAAATCACATTCATTAAAAGTTGAAAAGATTCCTAGTTAAACCACTGATACAAGTATTCCTAGTTCGTAGTGAACTGAGGAGACTGATCGGCCTTCTAAGGACCTACTCACGAGTTAAGTCATAAATAGCATATGCTCTTGCCGCTGAAACTAAAAATAGTAGACCTTTCATTAGAATATTGTATGTTATATTGATAGATGCATGCGAAGAGGAATAGGGTTAGCAACATGATCCTTCCAGGGCTAGCCTTTAGACTCTTTCAACTAGTAGGACCCCCAGCTGATAGGGCAAGCTATTGCTCCCACCTTTTTGACGATCTCTTTTTTTTTTTATTTATACTAGTGTTTAGAGATGCACCCCGATGTTTAAGAGCTCACTTGTACCCCTACCAATTGTGAGGTCCCTATGTGTCAAGTTTTACTCGGGCTCCCAAAGGTGATACCCTACTCCTATTCCTCAGCACATACATGTTCTCAATAAGGCATGCAAATTCAGGTAAGAGGTCTAGTCTAAGTATGCAGTCTTGACTACGAGAGCATATGTTATTCACAACCTTCCAAGGCGTGTAGGGGTAGTCATACACTCCGTTGCGGCTTAGTGCGATGGTCAACCCGGTAGGTTTCGTGGGGGTTTGCGCTCCTTCGATTCATGGTGAACCTGTTAGCGTGATCATCTCGAGTTATCGTGACCCGTTCCTAATTGCGTTGTGCCCAGCGTCCTCGTAGCGGGAGTTTGTCCGCGCTTCATCGTCCTCGAAATCCATTGTTGGTGTCTGTTGCCCCCTTGTATCCCTTATTTGTGTTAGGCTACGTATCGCCATCGATTGCATCATCTGGAGTACCTGTTTCTTGGTTCCTTGAGTTGCGTCAAACCAAGACAGTAGGAGGTAGTCAATATGTCGGATCAGTTCCGTGTAAACACGATGTTTATCCTAAAAGCATCTCTGGTTCCGCTCCATCCAAATGTTACAGATGATTGTCATGGAAACTAGGTTCCAGCTCTTTCGGGCCTCTTTCCTTACTTGTCTGAAAATGCCAGTATGCCCCTACAGATCTCGTATGTCATTGGTTGGGTAGGGTACGTATTACTGAAAAGATGGCTGAAGTGCGCCCAAATCTCAGTTGCATTTTGGCATCTGATTAAGAGGTGGTCTATCGTTTCCGCTTCCTCACTGCATAAATAGCAGTGGGCTCGTTCCCCCTGCCATTTACGTTTCTCCAGGTTCCTTAGCGTGAGAATTTTGTCCTGCAATGCTAGCCATGCGAAGAGTTTGACTTTGAGGGGACATGCTTGCTTCTAGAATGATTCCTTCAAGGCTCCTCATACTCATCCATCAATCCGAAACCGGTAGAGGGACTTTACCAAGAACTGTTAGCTTGGGGTTAGTCTCCATTGCCTACAGTCCTCACCAGTGTTGGCGTCGCTGGTGATCCTATCCTGTATTTGTTGTATCATATCCGCCGCCTCTAGTGAAATTGGACTTGGCCTAAGCAGTGGTTTGTCCCGTGACATTTCTTTGTGCGGGTTTCTTTTGCTATTAGTATTTGTAGTTCCGGGCATCTGTTGCAAGGCCCTGTCCCCTCCATCCAGCTATCATACCACGCATTGACGGTTTCTCTTTGTTGTTGGGATTGTGTTGATGTTTTCCATTACCATATCTTGTTGCTCCTTAACCCTTTTCCAGAAGTAAGATGCTATGTTCGGTGTCCTCTTGAAGGGGTCGATGTAGGATGTCCAGAAGTAGGCCCCCCTGATGATCTTATGGCAGACCCCGGCTTCCCTTGTTACTAGTCTCCACCACCACTTTCCGAGTAACACTTCGTTGAAAGCTTTTAGGTTGATAAGTCCTCATCCCCCTTGCTCTTTTGGTCTGCAGAGGTGTTCCCACTTTGCGAGCCTGTAGGCCCTAGAGTCTTGATTCGGTCCTCGCCAGAGAAAGTCTTTGTGGAGTGCATCAATCCGGCGTATGACCCACTTGGGGAGTTTGTAGATGGACATCCAATATGTCAGGATTGCTATTAGGACTGCGTTGAGTAGAGTGAACCGCGCCCCCATCGAAAGTAGGTTTCCCCTCCATGTTCCGAGCCTGTTGTTTACTTTCATAATCAGGTTTCTCCAATCTTCCTTCCAGGGTCGGTTTCCCGATAGCGGGATGCCAAGATAGTTCATTGGTAGCTGTCGTATTTGGCATCCCATGATTGCTGCCAGGGTCCTGGGGTTCATTCCCACTCTCCCCACCTGGATTATGACACTTTTATCATAGTTTATCTTTAGGCCTGTCAGTCCTTCGAAAAGGTAGAAGATGAGCTTCAACGTTCTGAAATCGTTCGCGCTTCCAGAGCTAAGGACTATAAGATCGTCTGCATATTGCAGGTTTGTGATTTATATACTTTCCTCTCTCCCAAGGCAGTACCCCTTGAAGATTTACACCTGTGATGCCTTGGTGATCATAGTCGAGAAGACATCCATGGCCAGGATGAACAACAGTTGTGAGAGAGGATCTCCTTGTGTTAGACCCCTTCGATGTCTCATGTAGCCTGTAGGGGTGTCGTTTAGTAAAAAACTGGACTTGGATGTGTGGAGAATTGCGTGAATCCAGCTCCTCCAACGTGGGCCAAATCCTCTTGCTTCTAACATCTAGAGGAGGAACTCCAAGTCGACGGTGTCGAAAGCCTTCTCGAAATCGATCTTCACCAAGGTCCCTCCTTTCCTTTTCATTCCATGTATAATTTCCTCCACCGCGACTATGTTGTCTTGAATGCATCGGCCTTTAATGAAAGTCATTTAACTCTCATCCAATAGTTGGGGCATGTATTGTTGGAGGCGGTTGGCCAACACTTTGGTTATAATTTTGATGGAGTAGTTGATCAAGCTGATTGGGCGGTAGTCCTTGATTGAGACGGCCGCGCTTGATTTAGGGATGAGGAGGATGTGGCCTCAGTGATTTGTTCCAAGTTTGCCTGACCCTGGTGGAGGTCTTGGAAGGTTTGCATTATCTCCCTCTTCATAAAGCTCCATCCTTGTTGATATAAGGTCATAGGGAAGGCGTTTGGGCCCGGTGGCTTGTCCGAGTGTAGTTCTTGTGTGGCCTTCCTGATCTCTTCTTCTGTGAAGGGATCCTCAAGTTGGGTGAGATTGGTTTGGTCTCTTTCCTCGAACATTCTCCACCAGTCTGTGGAATATCTGAAATTTCTTTTGCTTCCCAGGAGTTGGTTAAAATGCTTTCCCACCGCTTCTGCAATTGTTTGTGGCTTAGTGTAGGTCTGATCCCCAATGCTTATATGATGGATCCAGTTTTGGATTTTCCTCTGGTTCGCAATGGTTTGGAAGTATCTAGTGTTTTGGTCGCCTTCCCGAAGCCAAGTAATTCGCGAGCATTGCCTCCATAGTTCCTCTTCGTTCCTGATGATGTTATCATATTCCCCTGTGTTTGCAAGTAGGAGGTCCTCTTCATCCGTAGTTAGCAGCTGGGTCTCCCTTTGTATATCGAGGCTCTCAATTCCCTGTAAGAGGTCCTCCTTCCGTTGTCTGTGATTTTGCACTCTCCTTTTGCCATTTCTTTAATCTTCCCCTGATGAGGGTTAGTTTCTTGGCCCATATGTAGCACCCTTCCCCTGGGTATTAGCTATGTTCCCACTTCTCTTTGACCTTTGTCAAGAAGCCATCCGTTTTCTCCCAGCTTCTGTTGAATCGGAAGGGGTATTTCGTGTGCTGCTGGTTACCACATGCCATAGTGATTGGAGTGTGGTCAGATCGCATGCACTACAATGCTTTTTGGAGAATCCAGGGAAATGCAACCATCTATTTCGGGGAGAAAAGAAACCTGTCTAGGCATATCATAGTGGATGGTGCCCTACCATTGGTCCAAATAAATCTTCTTCCAGTTAATGGGGGATCATATAGTAGCAGCCCTTCAGGTTGAAGCCTTCCTGATCGTGCCGATTTTCGGTTCCCGTATTCCTCCTTGTTTCATTTTAGCGTTGAGGAATCCAATGACACAAAAGGTTATCACAAGATATGTGAATAATTGAGATTTTTCTCAAACATTTGATCACCTTTATCTCTTCTCCGTCTCGATGTGGCTTTTGTATCTTTCTCAAGATATGTGAATAATTGAAAAGAGTATTTCTTGCAAAACAATAATGACACTTGTGTATGATTGGAGGAATATTGTACCATCACAAAGTTCATTTTTCCTTCAATAAATAGTTGACAGAGTAAAGTTGAAGTACAATATTTTCATTTAAGTTCATTGCTTAGTTTAGTCTCTAAATTTAAAAGGGGAAAAATAGTTTGATTGTTGCATATAAGTCACACATATGATGTAACTTTAAATACTAAAAATGACTCATTTATGAGTTTAAAAATCAATTAGACAAAATTAAAAAAAAAAACTTAATTCAATGGATTGAGTTAAAATTTTAGGAAAAAAAAGTGGTTATTTGATTCAAAAACTGGTTTAATATATGAAATCCGAACCAAACCCAATTGATCAATTTTATTATTTATTATCCTAAATGTGATACAAACGAATAATGTGAATATGTTATTGTATTTATATTGGAAAATTTATGTTTTTAATTTTAACATGTTTTTTTAATAGTAAGATGTTATTTATTTTTGTTGATTAAATTATTCATTGAGATTTTACTTTTTTAAGAAATTAATCCAATCAACAATAATAATTGACTGTTTTTATTTTTATTTTTGATATATTTTCTTATCATTTAAGAGTTAGGCAATTATATATTTTTTTTTTCTATAAAGTGGATAAACTATAGTCATTAATTAAAATCTCATGATACAATAGTTCAACACTATTATTAGTTCAGCGATTAATTCGCTAATACATGAGATCCATCAGGTTTTAATAATACAAAAAACATAAATAGTAAGCTGAATAAGTGTTTAAATGAAAAATTATTTATATGTATAGTTAGATTATAACCTTCATAATTTAATTTTTATATCTTTAAAAAAACCTCCAATAAAAAAAATAACTCTACATTATATAAATTTTAATGTTAAAAAAATGAAAACAAAAGAAATAACTGTTAGAATTTATTTTTTTCTTTTATGAAAACTCTATATATCCTAATCTTGCTCACATGACCCCAAATAGAGGAGGGCATGGGCCAAGTTTTAACTTGAGCTTCGACAAAAAACCGTTAGATTTCAATTTGAAAAATAAATGTAGAAAAATCGTAACCGACCCACCACAGTAATGGGTTGTTAGATTCTAATATTATAAATTTTTTTGGGGGGTTTTAATGATAGAAAATGAAAGTTTGAATTGATTTGGACAAATTGTTTATAGTAGTAATTTAATATTATAAAAAATTAGATTCTAGTTCACCTAAATTTTATAAATATTTATTTTTTTATTAATTTATTACTTAATATTCTTTGGAAACTTATAAAATTAGAAAGTATGGTTTTTGTTTCTTTCTTTATAATCAAACTAATGTTTTAATTAAGATTACAATAATTAAGGTTTCTTTCTTTTTAATAAGCTTAATTGTCTCATTCCTCTATAAATTCACTCAAGAAAATAATTTTTAATTTTTTTTCATTCTATTTCTTTTTTTTTTAAATTAGTCAACAAGCAACCCCACGAGGGATTCAAAAGACGGCATTTAACCGCATCTGAACAAAGTTTCAACGTATCAAGGCAATCACGCCTCACCTTACATGTAGAGGAGGATTCTACCACGTAGCAGTTTCCTCTCTTTCTATTTCTAACCCCCTCCCCTCACCTCTTTCTCTCTATTGAATTTGGAGAAATTTGGGGGTATGTTGTTATATAGTATTAACTTAATACTATAAAAAAATTGGATTCTAGTTCATCTAAAATTTTTAATTATTTATTACTTGATATCCTTAGAAACTTATAAAATTGGAAACTATGATTTTTGTTTTTTATCTTTTCAATAGTTGGTGTTTTAATTAAGATTGCAATAATTAAGGTTTCTTTCTTTTTAATAAGCTTAATTGTCTCATTCCTCCATAAATTCACTCAATTTTTTTTTTCATTTTTCTCATTCTATTTTTATATCAAATATCATAGTTTTTTTAATTCTTTTTCATATTTTTAATATTCATTTTAATGGGTTTATATTTAAAAACCAGCGGTTGGGCCCGGCCTGCCGGTTTTATAGTGTGGCCCGGGCCGGTTGATTTCGGGTCTACCAAAGGCCGACCTAGAACCGGAGGATTGGAGCCGCCAGTCCCGGTTAACCGGCCCGTGCCCATGTCTATTAAGGTTGCTTAGTAGATTATACATAATCACAAAATTTCATAAATTTATGGCGAAAAAACAGTAAAATGGGATAAAAAACAAAAAAAAACAGACCACATTAATCACATCCACATAATAGGCCAAAATAAAGCATAAGGCATGTCTCTTCATGTGATTTCATTATCTTATACCAAATAAAACAACCCTTCTCACGTGCTCCTCTCTCTTTCCTTATCATCCCTGTTTTTCCTAAATTTTAAATTTACATTTACACCCCTATGAAACCTCTATATCCATTCAAATTTCAAATACGCTAACAAAGCACTAATTTCTTACTTATATTACACTCCTCAATTAAAGTGCCATCACTATTTACCATATACTAATTAATAATATGATTTAAAATAATTAATATTCCGATAATATTAATATGTAATAATTTATTTAGTTTTTTTTTAAATTAAATGGGATATAACTGTAAAATTAATGTTTTATAGGGGTATTTATGTAAGATTCCTGTATAGTATCAGTGAAGTTCTAGAAGGCAGCCTCGTTCGACGTTATCCTGAGTCTTTCTATTTCTCATTTCTCGCTCCCGCGCCCACAATTTGAGGAGCTCTCGGAAGCGAAGCAGCGGAGCATCGTCTACTCGAAGCCCGGAGTTCTCGCTTCTCTCTTTTAGGGTTTCGAGTTGATGGCCGAGCGCGATGAAGAGCTCTTCTTGGAGGAGGACATTGAGGATGATCAGCATGAACGAAGAAACTCTGATGGCGAGGATTCTGATTATGAGAAGGAGGATGGGGGAGTGGTTAATGGGGATAGTCATGGGGTTTTGTTTCCGCAAATGATCACTGGTTCCTTCAGCTCTCGTCAGTGGCCGCAGAGCTACAGGTTCTCTCTGCTGGCTTCTTTTTCTCATTCTTGATTTCTGTGGGGTTTTGTATGTTATTTTGCTGGTATTAGAAGTACGCTGAGGTTTTCTGATGGTTTTCCTTGATTCACTTCACTTCCAGAATTACCTTATTTATTTATTTATTTATTTTTGAATGATGTACTCGAGTTTCTCTCATTCTTGATTTCGATGACCTATTTTACTATAAAAGTTTGGTCTTTAATGTGATCCTGGACTTTGCTTGTGGAAGGGTTCGTTGATTCACATTCAAAATTGTTTTGTTTTCAGTTTTAGGTGATGTATCGGTGCAATTTTTTCTTTTGATAGGGGTTTTATCTGATCTTTTCCCAGTACTAGAACGAATTAAGTTTTTCCTTATGTGATCCTGGACTATGCTTCTGTGTACCTTTTTCAACTTTAATCAAATGTTGCATATTCACTCTCTCAGAAAATTGGCAGATGTAACCTTTCTGCTTGATTACAAACAGTTTTAGCAATTTCTACATTTGATGGTACATGTGAACCAATTTGTTTATATTTGTTTTGGTAACCAGGGAATCAGTTGATCCGTATTCTATCACAGCATCACCTAATTTTGGTATTCTTGGGAGGATACCAAGCATTAAGTATTCAAGTCTAGATTTGGGTACTCAAAGTAGGGAAGATTTAGGACTTGAATCGCCTCTCCTCTCTGAGAGTGTATTGGGTAGGCAAGAGTCTGATAAGAACATTAGGAGCTCTATTGTTTTACCCAAGGATGAGGCTGTCTCTTCTCATTTGGAATACTCTGGAGAGGGATATATTAAGTCATGGATGTAGCTTTACTCAGACTGTTTTCAATGGTAAAGACCAAATTAGTTATACAATATTTTATATCATTTTGACTGTATCTTATTCATTTCATTATTTATTTCAGCTACTTGACCCATCTTTATATCTGTGGATCAGGGGTTAATGTGTTGGCAGGTGTTGGTGTTCTTTCTACTCCGTTCACAATCAAAGAGGCTGGTTGGGCTAGGGTGGCACTCTTAATCCGTTTGCAGTTATTTGTTGCTATACAGGCATCCTCATGAAGCATTGTTTTGAGAGTAAAGAAGGCGTATTTAGCTACCCGGATATTGGAGAAGCTGCTTTTGGGAGATTTGGGCGCTTTTTCATCTCTGTGAGTTTCTCAGAATAACATTATATTCAAAATGCACTGGTTGAATGTGTACATGCCACATGCACATGCAAAGTGTTCCACAGTTACATGTAACTTTCACACCATTGATAACTTTTCTTTTATAATGGTTCTTAATGTTTGACATCATCAGTACTTTAATTTGTTCCTCTAAACAGGGATTAACTTCAAAGTTGGAAATCTCATGAGTCATTTCAACTAAGGCTTGTTTAGAATGATCCATGTGTACCATTTTTTTTTTTCTTTCTTTTTTTTTTTTTTTTTTCAGAAACACCTGCTCTCTTTGTTGTTGTATCATTTTGTATTCTTAACCTGTTGCCGCAGGATATCTAATTTTCTGGATTCTACAATATTCTAGTTTTGAACTTTCATAATTAAGAAACCTGTGAGAATATTTGAAAACCACCACACTTCTTGTGGTTAGAGTTTTTGTATTTATATTCATAATATAGAAATTATATATAAATGTTGATTATAAAATAAATGGAAAGAGTTAATCTACTCCTATAATTGAGGGTTGATTGATGCACATATAGAAGGCTTTAGATTAAGGCAAAGGATCCTCAACAGGATCCTTAATACCCCTACAAGTTGATTAGGATTTGAGCAGGGCGTGGAGCTTGGATTGGAAAAATTGAAATAGAGGCCTAGGCACACTTTTGGTGAAGGCATCAATAACTTGTAAGTGAGAGGGCATATATTGTATGAGAAGTTTGCCAACAACATCAAGTTTGTGAAGAAAGTGGTAGTCTAACATAACATTCTTGGCCCGCTTGTGAGAAAGAGGGTTAGGGCTCAAAAAATTGCACTTTTGTTGTCACATAATAAAAAAGGTCGTGGAAAAGAAACTTTGAGGCTATGAAGGAGATGTGTGAGCCAAAGAATTTCGGTGACAGTGAGAGCAAGAGCACGATACTAAGACTCACAGCTTGAACGAGAAATAATAGGTTGCTTTTTGGCACTCCAAGAAACAAAATTGTCACCTAGGTAAATAGAATAACCAGAGGTAGAGCGTCGAGTGTCAGAACATCCTGCTCACTCGGTATTAGAGTAAGCGACTAAAGTACCATGAGCAACAGATGGATAAAAAGTGAGGCCAAAATACAATGTGTCCTTACCACAGAGAACAATGCACTTTACAACAAGAAAGTGGTCTTCAGTCGAAGAGTGTAAAAATTGACTGGCAGAGTTTACAACATGAGCAATATCGGGATGTGTGATAGTTAAATATTGTGGAGCACCAACAAGAGATCTATAAAGAGTGGGATTTGAAAACAAAGGACCATCATAAGAGAGGTGCTAAGAAACAACCATAGGGTGTGAACAGGCTTACTGTCAAATAACTGAGCTCGCTTGAGAATGTCCCGTACATAATTCAACTGATTGATAAAAAGACCATCAGTTGTGGGCGTAGCTTCAAGACCAAGAAAGTAATTGAGGGAACCCAAATCCTTGGTAGTGAACTTAGAAGTGAGCTTAAAAGTAAAGCTATCAAGAAGAGAGGAGTTGTTGCCTGTAATTATGATGCCATCAACATAAAGAAGCAAATAAAAAATATCAGACTGCCTGTGAAAGACAAAGAGTGATGTGTTGCATAACTGCAATAAAAAACAAGGTGAACGAGGAAAG
Organism: Dioscorea zingiberensis; assembly: GCA_026586065.1. Taxonomy (NCBI): domain Eukaryota; kingdom Viridiplantae; phylum Streptophyta; class Magnoliopsida; order Dioscoreales; family Dioscoreaceae; genus Dioscorea; species Dioscorea zingiberensis. The sequence continues at coordinate 15,054,152 of CM048818.1, forward strand.
AGCTGAATCGCTGAAACTGGGCATGAGGAGCATGTTTAAAGCCTTAAAATGCTTTCTTCAACTGACTAACATGATTAGGGAAGTGAGGGTCAGTGTACCCAGGAGGTTGTTCCATATAGACATATTTAGTAAGATGACCATCGAGAAATGCATTCTTGACACCAAGTTGGCGGATAGGCCTTTTATTGATCACAATAAGAGAAAGTATAACATGAATAGCGATAGCCTTAAAGGCAGAGGGCTAAAAGTATTAATGTAGTCAAGACCGGTACTTGTGTATAGCCATTGGACAATAAAGGCTGGCTTTGAGGCGCTCGATAGATCCATCGGGTAAAGTATTTTGTCCGAAACACCCATTTGGATCCCACAATGTTGGTGTTGGCGGTCGAGGGATCAAAATCCGGTATGCTTATTTTGTAGAGCTTGAACTTCTTCATCCATGGTGGTTAGCCAAACAAGATTTTTAGTAGCGATTTGAATCCTTTAGGCTCGATGGATGTAAGAAGAAGCGAGAGAAGACCAAAGGATCCCAAGAGAGCAAGATTAGGTGGGGTGATGAGTTTTGAAAATACCAGCTTTGACTCGTGTGAGCATAGGATAAAAACTCATCGGAATAGCCATAGGAGGAGTAGTGGTAGATAGCTACGTGGTGGGCTCAAGAGAAGTTGGGCTAGGACTTGAGTTTTACAAAGATTGACCTACAAGAGAATCATCGGCCTACAAAGACTTATCCACTAGATCATTACAAATAATATACGAGTTAGATCCGGATTGAGCAATATGCCAGGATTGTGGCTCATAGGAAAATGAGGACATTTCTGTGTATGGAAGACTTGGTTCCATAAAATTTGAAAATTTGAGGGAGGATATAGATTGAGCACGAAGGTTTCGGAAAGGAAAGTGATTTTTCATTAAATTTAGCATGTCAGGTGATATATAGCCTAGAGATAGTGGGTCAAGACAATGGAACCCTTTATAAGAGGAGTTGTAACTCAAAAAAATGTAAGGAATACTAAGGGGGAAATTTGTTAGGCATATAATTACATAAACAAGGGTAAACACGATAACCAAAAGGATGAAAATTTTCATAATTTGGAGAGGAACCATATAGAAGCTTAAAGGAAGACTTACCTCCAAGAAGTAGTGTAGGTAAACAATTAATGATGTAAGTTGTAATGCTAAAGGCGTCAACCTAAAAGCGAGGAGAAGTGTGTGAATGGAAAAACATGGCCAAGCCGGTCTCAGCCGCATGACTGTTTTCTTTCAACGCGACCGTTTTGGGCAGGAGTATATGAACAAGAAAGTTGATAATGAATGCTAAAGGTATGAAGGTGAGTTTTAAAGCAGTGGCTAGTAAATTCTGTACCATCATCAGTTTGAAAATTTTGATATGAATAGAATGTTGATTTTCCACAAATTTTTTAAATTGAATAAAGGTATCATAGAAGTCAGATTTCAATTTCAATGAATAAAGCCAAGTGAAACGTGAATAATCGTCAACGAATAAAACATACTAGGCAAAACCTAAATTTGATTTTATGGGTGAAGGGACCTATAAATTGCAATGAATAAGATCTAACACATAAGATGGCCTATGTTCATTAGGAGAATAAGGCAAACCATGATTCTTTGCAAGTTGGCATGTACTACATAAGGTAGGAGATGACAATAAAGAGGTAAGAAATAACTTTCCTTTTTTATTTAAAAAAGAGGTAACAGAATGATTAACATGCCTAAGTCGAGCATGCCATAAATCATAGGAAGCATGAAGAGATTTATTTAAGGAGAAAAGGAAAAGTGGAGTTGCCGCATTCCAACATATATAAGCCTCCATCTCGTTTATCGGTTGTCACCACTTCCCGTTTTGGCGATTACGAGCGGTTAAAATATTATTAGTAAATGTATTGGATAAAAGGAAAATCATTAGATTAATTTACTAATAGAAAATATTTTTAATAAGGTGAGGGACAATCAAAATATCTAGCGATTGAAGATAGGGGTAATGTGAAATTGTACGATTATGGGTAATAGGCATTCCTTACAATCACAAAATCCTTACGGTAGTGAAGTAATCCAAAGTTGAGTGGGTTGGAGTTATGTAGGTCGAAGCACCTGTGTCCAAGAATCAGTCCTTGGCTTCATTTCCTAACAGAGAGCACGAAAAGGTGAAAGCTTCTGCAAGTTGTGTTGCGGGTTCATACCGATCACATCGTTGCTTGCATCAATCTGCATAATGACCTTCCAAGCGGTAAATCTAGCAGCGTGGTAGATAGCAACCTTGGGTGGTGTTGGCATGACCCTGTTCATAATTGAAAAACTTATTGCTAGAGCTATTTGCGTGGCGAGAAAAGCCACCCCGTCGATAAGAAAAGGTCCGGGTAGCGATTGAATCTTTGCGGTACTTGGCGCTTAAAGTCTTTAGAGATTTTTGAAAAGTTCAAAACTCTGACTTTGGACATAAGATCAGGAAGCGGGGAGGGATGTTTGTGCCGTTTAGGTAGTAGAGAAACTAGAGACATGGGTTCCTAGTCCACGAAGAAACCAATGAACTTTAGCCGATTTTATTAAGTGACTAATAACGTGAAGCTGATCACATAAGGTCTTGAAGGTACAAGCATATGCAGTGACTAGATGGGTGTCACATTTCATCAATTGGACGCCATCTTTGAGGCGGATTTCACGAGCCTTGGAGTGGTAGCTAGAGGTGGGGCAATCCAGACCTTATGGGATGTAGATCTTGTCGAGACATATCGTGTATCCCAATTACTTCCTTTGTGCAAGCAAAGATCATCTAACACAAATAAGACCACTCAAAAAGACAATTTATCAAACACATGGAGGCAAACAAAAACGTGGAAAACCCCCAAGGTGAAGAAAAAAACTATGAGACAAAATGTCCTACAATCTTCCATATAACAATAATAATGGGATTACAAACTTCTCTAATGCACTAGAGGATCACATACATCATTAAGAGTAATACACTCTTAGTTCACACATGGCATCATTATAAATGTTGGAAAACAAAAGAGAATAGGGAAGAGATTACCAAAGGAACACTAATACAAGCTAAACTGTCGGAAATAGAGAGAGAAGAAAATAGAGTGGAGAAAAGCCTCAATCTTTCTTATTCTCTTAAACAACAAGTACATGGTCTTAAATAGAAAAGCTACGTGGAAAACATAAGGTAACAAATAAATAAAATAACAAAAATAAGATAATAGAAAAATAAGGAAACTAACAATTAGGACATAAACTAAATAAGGAAACTAACAGTCAGGAAATAAATCCCTGATTTTAGGAAATGAAATAAATCTCTGATTTTTCTACACACTCCTCGAGTTGGTGCATAGATATCAATCATGCCCAACTTGACTTGCTTAATATCGCTCAAAATTGGATCTTGCAGAGACCCTTGGTGAGATATCGGACTATTTGTTGATTGGAGGCCTGGCCAAGCAAATAGTTCCAGCATCAAGTTTCTCCTTTATAAAATGACGATCGATCTCAATGTGCTTTGTTCTATCATGTTAGACAGGATTATGAGCAATGCTTATTGCAGCCTTGCTATCACAATACAACTTCAATAGAAGCTCCACACTCTTTTTGAGCTCTTCGAGAATTCTGTAAATATATAACACTTCACAAATTCCTTGAGCCATAGCTCTAAACTCAGTTTCCGCACTACTTTTAGCCACAACACCTTGTTTCTTGCTTCTCCAAGTTACCAAATTTCCCCACACAAAGGTGCAATATCCTGAAGTGGATCTTCGGTGAGTAATTGATCCTGCCCAATTTGCATTGGTAAATATATCAGTACTCCTTTGGTTGGTCTTTCTAAAAAATAGACCTTTCCCAGGAATAGCCTTTAAATATCTTAGAATTCGGTGGACAGCCTCAAGGTGTTCTTTATAAGGAGAGTGCATAAACTGACTAACAACACTTATTGAAAAAGCAATGTCTGGCGAGTATGAGACAAATAAATTAGTTTACCAACTAATCTCTGGTATTTACTAGTATCAACAGGAACACTTCTTTCCTTCCAAAGTTTCATATTGGGATCCATAGGAGTCTCAGCCGATTTGCAACCACTCATCCCTGTTTCCTCCAAAAGATCAAGGATGTACTTTCGGTACGGGGAACAATGATCCCCCTTCTTTGGCGGCTGACCTCCATATCGAGGAAATACCTTAGTGCTCCTAAATCTTTGATCTTAAATTCTACTGCTAAGCTCTTCTTTAGCCTCTCCATTTCTACCACGTCATCACCTGTAAGAATGATATCATCAACATAAACTATTAGTGCAGCAACCTTTCCTGCATAGGAAAATTTGGTGAGTAAGGTATGGTCTGCTTGTCCCTGAAAGTATCCTTGTTTCCTGATTGACTAAGTGAACTTTTCAAACCATGCCCTTGGAGACTGCTTGAGACCATATAGGGACTTCCTTAGCTTGCACACCTTTGAACCAAATCTTTCCTCAAAGCCTGGAGGACTATCCATGTATACCTCTTCTTCCAAGTCACCATTAAGGAAAGCATTCTTCACGTCTAGTTGCTGCAAAGGCCAATCCAAATTAGCAGCAAGGGATAAAAATACTCTAACAGTGTTCAGCTTTGCAACTGGAGCAAAGGTCTCTGAATAGTCTACACCATAGGTTTGAGTGAATCCTTTAGCCACCATTCTTGTCTTGTATCTCTCCACAGAACCATCAGAATTGTACTTCACAGTGAAGACCCATTTACAGCCTACAGTAGTCTTTCCAGCGGGTAATGGCATAACACTCCAAGTGTTGTTCTTCTCAAGAGCCCTCATCTCCTCAAGAATAACCTCCTTCCACTTTGGAACTTTTAGAGCCTTCTGTACATTTTTAGGAATTTCTACACTGGACAATTGAGAGGTAAACGCAACAAGAGATGAAGACAAGTTTGAATATGACACAAATTTAGACAAAGGGCATTTAGTACAAGACCTAACACCTTTCCGAAGTGCTATTGGCTTGTCAATTTTGGAAAACTCGGAAGATTCAACTTGACTAGTAGATTTGGAAAGAAACTCACGTGTATTGGATTCAAGTGGTGGATTTTCCCTCAGCTCGGTATCATGGTTGTGCTGCAGAGTTGATTCATCTTCTTTTTTTCTATTATTCTTCTTCAAGTACACCATTCCATTCCAAGTTCAATCACTGTCTTTGAATCGGCTACCTGTCTCTTTACAAGAGTCATCATGTTACGACATTAAAGTTGGTTTTTCCTTATTTTCAGTTTTTGAAGTTTGCTTTTCACAATTTTGATTTAAAAATGTTTCACAATTTTGATTTAAAAATGTAGGCCTAGCTTCAGTAGAAACATCACTCATAATGAGAGGAGTCTCAAAAAATGATGCAGGGGCCATTTATTTTCGATGCTATGGTACATATCTCGAAACACATTATCTGAAGAAACACATCTCCTAAATCAAATGAGTCTTCCCTTAAACTCTCCCACGAAGATGAATATCCTTAAAAAGGTTGTTTTTCAAAAAATGTGACATCTATATTTACAAACACCTTTTTTGATATTAGATCAAAACATTTATAGCCTTTTTGTGTTGGAGAGTAACCAATGAAAACACATTTCCTTGCATGTGGTTCAAGCTTTCCTATTTTTCTATGTTCATAAACAAAGGCAGTACATCCAAAATTTTTTAAAGGTAGATCAACTGAAAGATGTGGAGTAGGAAAACATTTTGTGAAAGTATGGAAAGGGGTTTGAAATTTTAAAGCTTTGGATGGCATTCGGTTAATTAAGTATGCAGCAGTTAACACAGCTTCTCCCCACAAATACCTAGGAACTTTAGTTGAAAAAAGTAATGCACGAGCTACCTCTAATAGATGTTTGTTTTTTCTCTCAGCAATACCATTCCGTTGAGGTGTATCTATCTAAGAGCTGTGATTAACTATTCCCCTTTCAAGAAAAAAGTTCCATAGGATCATATTAAAGTATTTCTTTCCCTTGTCACTTCTGAAGATTTGTATATTAGTTTGAAATTGTGTATGCACCATTTTGAAATTTTTTTTGAAAACTTGTTCAGCCTTAAACTTTTCTTTTAATAAGTACACCCAAGAAAGTGTAGTATGATCATTTGTAAATATAATGAACCACTTTTTATAAGAATGTGTACTTATTTTATTAGGATCCCAAACATCACTATGAATAACGGTGAAAGGTTTTGATGGTTTATATGGTTATTAAGGAAAAAATGTACGGTGATGTTTTGTAAATTCATATATTTCACAATGAAATAAAGAAGGGTCTTTATTACCAAACAAATTAGGAAGCAAGTGTTTCAAATATCGAAAACTTGGATGACCTAACCTTAAATGCTATAACATGATGTCTTGATCCGAAGCAGTAGATTCAAAACAAGAGCGTATTGAGTGAGATTGATGTTTGATTGGATCCATCATCAAAGAGTAGAGTCCTCTACTACCGCTTATGTATCGATCATCCTCCCACGAGTTCAAATCCTTGAATATATAATGAGAAGGAAAGAAAATTGTTTGACATTATTTATCTTGAGCTAATTCTTGGCAGGATAAAGGTTACAGGATAGTCTAGGAACGTGAAGGACATCATGAAGAGTGAGCGTTAAAGACAACACAACAGAACCTTTCCCTGTAATGGTTGAAAAAGAGCCATCTGCAATTTTAATTTTTTGGTTACCTGCATAAGGACTATATGAAGAAAAAAAGTTTGAAATTCTTGTCATATGATCGGTTGGACCCGAATCAATAATCCAGGCATAATCAGATTGATACTAAGGAGAGTTGCTGTTAGGTAATTACCTTTATGGGATATAGAACAAAAAGGAGTTTTTTGAGGCTCAAGGAGTTTGTACAGTTAATCTATTTGTTCCTTGGTGAAGGGAAACGAGCTTGAAAGAGACTGCTTTTCTTGATCTGAGACACTAGCCTAAAGTGTAGGACCCTTGCTTCTAGTTGTATTCTTCCAATTTTAAGGCTTGCCATGAATCTTCCAGTACATTTCACGTGTATGCCACGGGCATTTGCAATGATCGCACTATAGCTGTTCAGTTCTTCACAGATTCTTGTTTGCCATGAAGGAAGAAAAGAAAATCCCTAGATCGTCGAACGTAGGGCTTCGGTACCATGTCGAAAATAGAGAGACAAGAAAATAGAGTGGAGAAAAGCCTCAATCTTTCTTATTTTCTTAAACAACATGTACACGGTCTTAAATAGAAAAGCTACATGGAAAAAATAAGGTAACAAATAAATAAAATAACAAAAATAAGGTAATAGAAAAATAAGGAAACTAACAATAAGGAAACAAATAAATAAGGAAACTAACAATCAGGAAATAAATCCCTGATTTTAGGAAATGAAATAAATCTCCGGTTTTTCTACGTAAACCTTGGCCACACCTTCTCTTAAACAAGAGGATTAAAAGACCACAAGAGCTTCCCCATTTTCCTTGTCTTCTTTTCCCTTATTGAACTAATTTTATTCATCTCCCTTTTATATAAAGGGTTAAGGTACTTTCCCATATGGTCCACACATAAGGAAGGACCCAAGTTGGGTTGGTTCAACCTCGACAAATTTCCCCCTATCGATTCATGTGGCTTTCCTCATAGTAGGAGAAATAGCTAGCTCTTTCCATTCCGGCCTAACTCCTACAATACTCATGCTTGTCTTTTGGCACGGGTTTAGTCAACATGTCCGAAATGTTCTTCTCCATATGGACCTTTGCTAGCTCCAAGAGTTTATCTTCCAAGACATCCTTATCCAATAATATCTCACATTAATACCTTGTTTTTTGAATGAAAACTTGAATTTTTGCTCAAATGGATAACACTTTGATATGACAATGGATAACATATCTCTCTTGTTTGAGCCCTAATTCATTCAAGAACCTTTTCATCCATTATATCTCTTTGCATGCTTCGGTAATGGTTATGTACTCTGCTTTGGTTGTAGACAATGCAACATACTTTTGCAATTTTGATTGCCAAGACACGGTTCCCCCTACAAAAGTGAATAAGAATCCGGACGTTGACTTTCTTATATCAAGATCTCCAACTATATCTACATCTGTATATCGTTCTAATACGGGTTTACAATTTCCAAAACATATGCATGTCTTAGAAGTGCTTCTCAAATAATGGAAGATCCACTTTATCGCTTGTGAATACTCCTTGCTTGGATTAGCAAGGTGTGTACAAACTGCTCCAACGGCATATGCTATATCCAATCTTGTGCAAACTATAGTATACATAAAGTTTTGTACCGCCGATGGATATAGGATATTCTTCATTTCTTTGTCCTCATTCTCACTTGGGTTGTTTTGCTTTAATTTGAAATGACTTTCAGGTGAATATTCACCGGTTTTGCACTCTTTATGTTGAAACGATCAAGTACCTTTTCAAATGTACTTCTCTTGTAATAGTCATAACTTCTTAGCTCCCTTATCATGCCTTATAGACATACCCAAGATTTGCTTTGCCGGTCCTAAGTCCTTTATAGCAAAAGACTTACTCAAGCATTCTTGATTTAGCAATCTTGTTAGTATCATGTCCAACAATCAACATGTCATCCACAAAAGTAATAGAATAATAAAGTCACCATCATCATATTTCTTGATGAACACACAATAGTCGAAGATATTAAACTTATACCCATAACTTTCTATGAATAATTGATTTCATGTATCATTTTGCCTTGGGGCTTGTTTGAGGTCATATAAACTCTTCTTTAACTTGCAAATCATGTACTTTTTCCTTGACTTTAAACCCTTCCGGTTGCTTCATGTAGATTATTTCTTCCAAGTCACCGTGTAGAAAAGCGGTCTTCACATCAAGTTGCTTTCGACCTCCAAGTCCATGCTTGCGGCTAATCCCAACACAACTCAGATTAAAGATATCTTTACCACTGGAGAGAAAATTTCATCAAAATCTACCTTTCTTTTGCCCAAAGCCTTTCATAACCAACCTTGCCTTGTACTTTGGTTAAAAGGAATTTTCTTGATGCTTTATCTAGTAGACCCATTTGTTCATCAATGCTCTCTTCCATTTAGGAAGTTCCACTAACTCATAAGTGTAATTCTCATGCAAGGACTTCATTTCTTTTTACATAGCTTTTATCCATCTTAACTTTTGCATATGAGTTTGTGCTTCTCTAAAGCTCTCCGGTTCTCCATTCTTAATAATGGTAACATACTCAATGATGGATACCTTGTAGATGGTTTCCTAGGCGATCTAATCTCCCTCGAGGTTGTTGGCTCCCCTCATTGTGAAGCCTCCTATCTTGAGTATTATGTTCGATGACTTCATTATCAAGTTCATCACTATTGTCATGCTCCATATCCTCGTGAGCATTTTCATTTCCATCTTCATCAACATGTGAAGGAATCTCATTATTGTCTTAGTCTTCATCTTGGATTACCTTATTACCATGAGCCGAAGATGATACATCTTGAATCTCTTTAAAGTCTTCATACGTTGCTTGCTTAGAAGCTTCATCCTTCCCAAAATCCTCCAATGTTTGATTCTCTCGAAAGGCAACGTCTCTGCTCTTTATGAGCTTTTCGGTTCTTAGGATCCCAAAGTTTGTATCAAAGCTGATCATCACCATAACTTCGAAAATGCACTCGATGGATTTCATGTGAAGCTTAGACCTTTGTTCCTTGGGTATATGTACAAATGCCTTGCAACCAAACACCCTCGAGTGTGGTAGGAAAGCGTCTTTACCACTCCACATCTTACTCTGTGTTTCCTGATCAATGCATGAATGGGAGATCGATTAATCAAGTAGCAGTGATTGCTTTCGTAGCCTTACCCCGATAACATTCGGTAGCTTTGTCGAAGACATCATACTCCTAATCCTCTCCGATCTGATACATTTTATCCTTTCCGCCCACTCCATTATGTTGAGGAGTGTAAAGGATGGTCTTCTAAATGTCTTATCTACGTACTTTGCTATAATAATCCTTGACTCCCAAGAGCAATATTCTTAATCATTGTTACTTCTAAGGCACTTGAGAAGCTTGCCGATTTGCCTTTCGACCATAGCACAAAACCTTTTAAAGATCTCAAACACATCACTTTTATTCTTTATGCCATTAGCCCAAACCTTCTTAGAAGCGTCATCAATGAAAATGATGAAGTACAAGGAGCCTCCAAGTGACTTCACGTCCATTGACCCATAAACATCCGAATGAACTAGCTAAAGAATATTAGTTCTTTAGGTACTAGTGCTCTCAAATTATGCCCACCATCAAATAATGATCACAAGGACTAAGTTATGAACCTTTGATCTTGGAAAGCAAATTCTTCTTCTTCAAGAATTCTAACACCTTCTACGCTCATTGTGGCCAAGCTACAGGTGCCGTAAATTGATAATGGAATCTTTAACTTGGTAGCTTTCACTTCACCTTTAACTTGGATTTAGCCTCCATCTTATAAAGAGTACAAGTCTTACGTACCTCTTGCCACAACAAGAGACCCTTTGGTAAGTTTCCATACACCTTGAGAAAAGTGTGATTCAAACCCTTCATCATCAAAAGAGGTCATCCATCTTTGCCTTCCATATTTGCCAATTGTTCCCATTCAAGCTAATCATCCTCCCATTGTCCATCTTGCTTCACACAAAATGTGAGAATACCACCAATCTTGCTCTGATACCACTTCTTGTTGAGACACACTGTGCATCCCGTTTAATTCCTTTGTGTAAGCAAAGATTACCTAACACAAATAAGGTCACTCATAGAGATAATTCATCAAACACATGGGGCCAAACAAAAACGTGGAAAATCCCTCAAGACGAAGGGAAAAAACCACAGGACAAAATGTCTCTGATCTTCTACTATAACAATAATAATAATGGGATTACAAACTTACTGCAATACACTTTAGAGGATCACATTACATCATTAAAGAGTAACACACTCTTGGTTCACCGCGTTACATCATCACTATTGGAAAATAAATTAGTCCCACATCGGGAGTTTGAAAGAATGTGAACATGCTTAAATAGAAAGAGGGCCCACCATGAAATACCTAAGTGCTTGGGTTTTATAAGTGGTGGTTACCCTTATATTTCATGCATGACATAAGAAAAATTTCAACAATCACAAATGATGGAAAACAAAAAAGAATAGGGAAGAGATTACCAAAGGAACACTGATATAAGCTAAATCTTGGCCACACCTCTTGAGCGAGAGGATTGAAAGGCCACAAGTAGGGTTGTAAACGGGCCGAGCTTGATCGGGTTGAGCCCAGCTCGAATTTGGCTCGAAATAGCCTAGCTCGAGCTCGAGCTCGAAATTAGCTCGAATAAGTTTGCTCGAGCTCGGCTCGATTTTAATTTCGAAAGCTCGAAATTAAGAATATAATTATAATTTTTAAATCTCAGATTTAGTTTTAAATTAAAAACTTATTTATAAATTAATTTTTTTTATATTATATATTATATGTCAATACTAAATTTTAAATATTTTATTCATATATTATAATATTTATTAGTTTTTACTAATTCTATTAAATTTTATTGATTTTTTTAATAATATTTACATTATATATTAATATATTAATATTAAATTTAGAGCTTTTGAGCTCAAAATTGAAGCTTCGAGCTTCGGCTCGAAAGCTTCGAAATTCGAAATTTGAACTTCGAGCTTTTCTGAGGAGTCATTCTCATTTTGCTCACAAACAACTTGATCATTTGACAGCCCTAGCCACAAGAGCTTCACCATTTTCCTTCTCTCATTTTCCCCTATTTTCTCTCTTAAGAGCTCTTTTTGAACCAATTTTATTCATTTCCCTTTTATATGAAGGGTTAAGTAAAGTCACTTACTTACCTATGTGCCCACTCATGAGGAGGGACCTAAGTTGGGTTGGTTCAACCCCAATAGTGGAGAGGCCGGCAGCTTCAACCATTGCTTCCTCTATGAGAGAAGAGAGGATAAGGCTAAGGAGACGTTGGTCGGTTGCTTTCCATGCCAGATATTTGCATTTGGTGTTTGGGTGGTGGGAGGGTCGAATGCAGGTGGCGGAAAGATGTAGCAAACTTTGGCTCTCAGGAAGTGTAATCATGTGGATCATGGTGTTGAAAGCAAGAAGGGTGGGAGAGAAATCAGAGGTCATTGGGGATCGTGGGATGCTAATCCAAACAAGCTCTGATACAATGAGAATATTTGAAAACCACCACACTTTTTGCGGTTTGAGTTTTGTATTTATATTCATAATATAGTAATTACGTATAAATGTTGATTACAAATTAAATGGAAATAATTAATCTGCTCCTATAATTGAGGGTTGATTGATGCACATATGGAAAACCTTAAATTAAGGCAAAGGATCCTCACCTGGATCCTTAACATCCTGAATGGCCAAAAATAGTTTAAGTTTTTAAATAACAATGTCTACACTGAAGTTAATGTAATAGAAAAAGTCAGAGACTAGCATTTCCATTTTTTTACAGTGAAGTTGAATTGAATGTCCTTTTTCTTGAAAATTTTTACCACCTAACTCTTTAATGTTTCTTTTCTTCTTTGAGGCTTTGGTTTATGCTGAAAGATCATTTCTAGCATAGTAGATAAAGAAACTCTATGAATTTGAATTACTTTCTTTCCCAAATCAAGCCAGACAGTTCTGGTTCAACTAATTCATCATCTCTTTTCATTCTTAAATTTAAATTGAATAAATTAGAATCATTTACACATCCTTTCATAAATTGCTTCTTTGTTGAGATTTTGTAGATTTATCAAATGTCTTCAAGCCTTGGGTAGTTCCACTGCTATTTGGAACTTTTGCTGTAGACTACCACACTAGCAACCCTCTTATGGTGTTCTGTTTGTCTTGCAGGTTGTTTTATATACAGAGTTATATGTAAGTAGTGCTTGGTGCTGTTTCTATGGGAGGTTTAGTTTGACTTATGCTTTATGTGGATTGAGAAGCACCTATGAAACTTTTTCACATTACCTAAAATTTGACACTAAATGCAGTCATATTAGCGTGGAATTTATTATATTAGAAGGTGATAACCTCACGAGGTTATTTCCTGGGGCCTCTCTTGATTTTGCTGGGATGCATGTTGATTCTTTTACACTTCTTTGGGTTGATCACTGCTTTGATTGTCTTACCCACTGTATGGCTCTGCGGGATCTCAGGTAATCTCCTACCTTTCAGGTGTTTGCCATTGTACTACATTTTCTTTGAGTTTAGTCATTGATAATAGGAGTTCACTTCCGTAGCGTTTATGTTCCTTGCAGCTGGTGGAGTGATAGCCACTCTTTTGGTTTTCGTTTCTGTTATTTTTGTTGGTACAGTAGATGGGATAGGGTTCCATCATACTGGTGAATTGGTTAAGTGGCGTGGTCTCCCACTTGCTATTGGTGTGTATGGCTTTTGCTACTCTGGTCACACAGTCTTTCCAAATATTTACCAGTCAATGTCTGATCGTACAAAATTCAACAAGGCTTTGATAATCTGGTATGTAACCTTCTATCCCAAGCCAGTGATCAAGTTTTATCTTTTTTCTTTTCACTTTGGATCATACCTGCCCTTTTTATTCTTTTATTGGCTAAATTGATGATTGACTATTGGGAACAGTTTTATTATTTGCACATCAATATATGGCTGTGTTGCCATATTTGGGTATCGCATGTTTGGGGAAGATACTTTATCTCAGATCACATTAAATCTTCCAAAACACTCATTCTTCTCTAAAGTTGCTATATGGACAACGGTAACCATATATTCTTTTTCATATAAATATTCATAGCAACTCTTTTATTTTACATCTTAGTTTCTAATGTAATATTATCTTTTTTATCAGGTGATCAATCCATTTACAAAGTATCCTTTTGGCTCTGCAAGATGACTTTGGTTTCCATTTTGGCATTTTGTTGTGCAAGTAGTGCATATTAGTGTATCACGTGGAACATGACAATTAGTGTAATGCACAATTAACCAATAATTCGAATGAGCAAAGTTGTGAATTTTCCATACAACTGTTTGCTTTGGAGATCTTTTTACATTGTTGCTCAGTAATTTCCTCCTTAACAACAAATAGATATGCATTATTGTTGAATCCATTAGCTAGGAGTTTAGAAGAGCTTCTTCCTGGCAGATTCACCAATGAAATCTGGTGCTTTGTTCTCTTAAGAACTGCACTTGTAATTTCAACTGTGTGTGTAGCTTTTCTTCTGCCCTTTTTTGGTAAGTTCTTGGAACTGTGCTTTTGAATTAGTTCAGCATTTTGACATGAAGCATTTAGTTCATGTAAAATAGTTTTAATTCTGTACATATTCTTTAAAGTTCTAATGGGATTTATGGAGCATTTTTTCCAACCTGAGTCATTTGAGTGACATAAGAATCAAAACCTACACCTTGGACATATGACCAATTTAAGGAGCATTTTTCCAACCTGAGGCATTTTAGTGTGATGAGAATCGAAACCTACACCTTGGATATATCATCTGATCATTCCGACCCAACTAACCTGTACACAGTTCTGCTGATGCAGAGTGCTTGTCACTGACATGTTACACTGTAGTATGAGAAGAGAAAACCTCATTAGGGAAAAAAAAAATGACAATTTGACTGTCACGCATTAAAGGTGCATAGGTTGAGTACTAGAACACAATGGACTATGTCACCTACTGAGACAAGAATTTTTCATGAAAAGGTCACCAAGTTGCTGAGCCCAAAAATGAGACCCAATGGTTCTCAAGGTTACATTGCTTCCATAGATTCCATATTCCTATTGTTCAATTTCTTGCTCTAGTTCTATTATTCTTTCCTTTGAAATTGAGAACATTGTCTACTAGCAGAGAAGAATGTAAAAGAAGCAAATCTACCATCAAAGGGACAGATAATAAAGATAAGCAAAAGTGGGCTGTATTTAATAGCCCATGCAACTAATCTTAATCTTATGGTGGACTGTATTAGGTTACCGCGTGTCATGATCTGAAGTGGTTTTATACTTGTGATGATTGTGGACAGGCGTGTTTTATTCACTGTTAATCTTGTATGTAATTAACAAAAGACAGGAGTTATTGACTGGATAGAGGTGGTTTTCTTATTTTAGGGTCATAAATTAAGGGTCCTCGTGTCAGAGAGCCATTATGCCAACTAGTTATTCAGCCAGAATCCTGAGGACACAGACACATTAGTATTATATTTGCTTGAAATTGTGTTGTGCATTTCTATACGGGTGTTGCACCATTCCTGACCATGTCTATGAGAAAATGTTGATGTGGAATTTGCAAATAATTTTTCTCTTGTCCTCCTAAAAACTTGATTCTAGATGGTTTCTGTTTCTTTGCATTATCTCCATTTCACTTACCTCATCTTCTTTGCATTAACCTTTTGTTTTTATGGCTACATCATGCTAAGTTTACTTAACCAAACTCTTCATTTGATTCTGTTTTGGAACTATAAGGAATGTTTGTTGCAAGTGCAGCTGCATCCTCTGCCAAATTGCTTAGTAACTTCAGAGATTGCTGTCCTGATTCTTACATAATAAGCTTATCTGGTTTGCATGGTTTTTTTATGTATTTCTTTTTTCTTCAGCTGATTTTTTATTTTCCATTATTTACTTAGGTCTGGTGATGGCTCTGATCGGTTCTCTCCTCAGCATACTTGTGGTATATTCTTGCTTTATACTTTCCTATTTGCTGTTTAAGCCAACTATATTATACATCTTACGTAACATCTGCATAGACAGGAAATTACGTCTTGTATATAAAGATTTAAAAGCAGCTCTGAGTGTTAAGATGTAGTTAAGAGATTTCTTTCCAAGGTGTCAACAAGATTAATCTTGAGCGGCCCCTTTCAGGAGTATCATTTCAGCTATTATAGATCTATCAAATTCTTAATTTGTCATTAAGTCAGTTCTATGTATTGTTTCAGCTATTATTGGGATGGCAAGAATGGCCAAATGAAATTCCTGGAAATTATGAGAAATTTTCTTTGGAGAAACTGCATAAATTATGGAAAAGGAGGGTTAAACTTTTTTAGGACATGCCTTATAATTATCTGATATTTCTATGTATGCAAAAAGGCTTCAACCATTTGAGTAATACTAGGAATTAGGTTCATCAATGGGCTGGCCTAGACCGTTTGTAGATATAGAATATAGAGGTGCAACCAACTTATAGATTGTTTGGAGTAGTTTTGGGGAAACCATAGCACATCCAGGCATTTGGAGTTGCTGAAGTGTGGCCACAGCACATATTGTCTTTTCCGGCTTGTTCTTCTTGGCGCATATTGGCATTGAGTGTATTGGGACCTAGAAATATTTTGTGATCTCTAGGAGAACTTGGACAAGAATGTCAAATGTTACCAATGACCAAGTGGTCTATTGGTATCTCGGTCCCCATAAGAATTCCTCGTCAGTGGCGTGGGTTCGATTCAAAGGTGAGGGCACATTTCTGAGAGAATGAGCAGTGGTTGTGTGCGTGGGTGGTCCCAGCGCGCCCATGTGTCGCGAGCCCCACCCCACTTGCTCCTCGAGGATTGTGCGCGTCCTTGGGTTCTTAAGCTGACTTATCAGCTCAAATTGCCAAAAAGAAAAAGATGTCAAATGTTGATATCCTGAGAATTTTAAATAAGGGACCAAAGAAGAAATTTTCATCAATGTCCCTGGATTTGCCATCACTTGTTTGTCCATTTGGCTTAACCTTGACTACATTGTATGCAAGCAGGGACAACATATTCTAGTTGTGTGTATTCTCTGTAACAAAGTTAAAATTTTCATTAATTGATACAATGATGCTCTTTTCTTGCTGTCCAATGTTCAAAACTTGAAAGAACAGGGCGATTTTGTGTATTGTTTTTCCAGGC
Organism: Dioscorea zingiberensis; assembly: GCA_026586065.1. NCBI lineage: Eukaryota > Viridiplantae > Streptophyta > Magnoliopsida > Dioscoreales > Dioscoreaceae > Dioscorea > Dioscorea zingiberensis. The sequence goes on from CM048818.1 coordinate 15,070,991, forward strand.
GGTCGTAATGCCTGCATTGTGCTTCTTGAAGATAACGAGGAACAAAGCTACACCTTTACAGGTAATTACAAACTCACTTTTTAGCATGTACCGCGAACTTTCCTAATCAATCTGCTGAATATTTTGGACATAAATATGAGTATTTTACATATCATAAAATTTCACTCAAATGATATATGTTATCCCGTTCTTTGCTCGCATTTCAGGTGACTTTAAGTGTTTTGATTGTCGCTGTTGGTGTCATCAGTGCAGCCCTGGGAACATACTCATCCTTATCACAGATTGTGAGCAGCTATTGAAGTGTAAGCTGCTGATAGACAAGCTTTAGTGTTTGTGAGCAGTAAAACCCCACATAAGGTAACATGAATTTTGGATAAATGATCAGAAGTTAGGAGTATCTGAAATTAAGCCCCTTAAAAGATCATACAAACTCTTGTTCCTTTCTGAATACTGCTGGTTGGTGTATGGTTGTGAGTTGAATAAGCTGGGTTTGTATTTGGAAGGCTTGAATTCTTGATTTCATTTGGAAAGAAACCTAAGTTAACTCATGTTCGACTTTATTAATATTAATCAGAATAATTTATTAAATTTATATCATTACAACTAATGTTTATATATATATATATATCAAATGTCCTTTTTTTTTCTTTTTCTTTTTCAACATGTTTATTTAGTTTTTCAAAACCACTCAGTCTAAGTTTTAGACTTTTTTTTTTTAATTACCTTTTTGAGTTTTAGCCTAAAACTTGTTCACATTGACCATGGAACCCTAAAAATGTTATTATGCCATGGTGTGTTTTGAGTGTGTTGCAGGTGTGGGCCTGACTGCCCAGAAAAACTTTCCCTTCACATGTAATGCAATGCTAAGGAATCTGACCCTTGTCTTTGTTTCTTCCTACTTATTCCACCTTTTCCCCTAACCATCTCATGATTCCCACCACCCCTTCCCTTCTTTCCCCCAAAGTACATGCCCTTCCTTTCTAGGGTTCCTTTTTTTCATCTCAAATGACATAAAGGTTCACTAGTTTTAGGGCTAGCCTTGCCCTTTGTCTCACATGCTATTTTAACTGTTGAGTTTTTTCTTTATCAAGTATTTCAAGATTTAATGGTATTTAGAGTTACTACTATTACTACTACTATGTCTGATTGGAGGCAGTGACTATTTTTCGTATTTCTCGAAAAACCGTTTTTTTTTTTATTACAATTATCCAACATAACTTTATTGGCATATTGTTCAAATAACAATTAATTAAAAAAGAGTGAATATAAAGCATGAAAAATTAAGCTGAAAAACTTAATAATAAGTCAACTATCTAAAATGCAAGTTTGTATGCATTGTACTACTACCACCTTTCATTTATGAAGACAGTTGGGGAGGAAACAAGATGGTTGGAACAAGATGAGAGTTAATAAATGGCTCCATATGAAGGAAAAATATCAAAGTACCAATCAATCATGTTTTAATCACCTCCATTACTTGGAAAAAGAAAGAGTGAGCCAAGTGGGCCTTTGAAGGTCATGTTGAAATTAGCTTTTGGTCAACTTTTCAATGCCCACTAGTTTGGGTCAGTATCATGTATTCATGTTGATTTGATTGGGTGTTGGTTTGATCAGTGTTTCAACAAACAATGTGTTAGAACACTTACACACATTCATGGCAGCATCAAGGGACACAAATTCAAGTTGCCAATTAATTTGGATTTCTTAATTATTTTTAAATTAGTTCATATATATCATTTAGTATAATTAATTTTTATTAGTTTCAAAGTACTTCATTGATAGTACATCGCTCCTTAGGGTCAATTAGACTCAACACTTACAAAAAAACCAGCATATCGACAAATCTCTTAATTTGGTATATGAAGGACCGATATCACAAAGTCTAATTTTGAAACTAAATGTCACTTATTAATATTATTGATTGATTAATTCTCAAGTACATTTGTGAGCAATTCAAAGCCGGATAATAGTTATTTAGATATCATTTTCATTCATTTATGTTTTATGGGTACTAATTAATGAATGTTGAATACATACATGCATCTATATTTTTTGTATGCATGTATATGTGATCCTATGAGGGTGGGTGGGGTTGGTGGTGAAATGCATGTGGAGACACTAACCTAAAACTTTATAAATAAACTTTATGCTTTTCTTGAACCCTAGTTAGTGGTTACCCTAATTATTTAACCCATAAAGGGTGACAAAAGTTTTGAACTTTTCATCAACTTTTTGAAACCTAGCAAACCCTAATAAGGACATATAGAGGGTGACATGCTCTATTTATGAGACTTTATGTGATGTGGGTCCATTGCAGAGAGAGATAAGATTCTTGATATCTTTGTGTGCCCTTTCTCCAAACCCCTAAACCCTAAACCCCCCCATTAAGGATACAACCCATTCCTTCAAGGAAAAGTAAAGCCACATAGCTAGGAGAGCTCTTCTTTGGCTCTTGCAAGAGGGGATCTTCTCTTGTTGGCTTGTTTTAAGGAATCCTAAGCCACAAAGTTAAAGAGAGATAGAGATATGAATATATATATCTTTTGATAATGAAACACTTTTTTTTATCTCATGACCAAAAGGAGAGACTACTAGTGATATCCTTTACAAGGGCCAAAAGTGGTGTTTGAAAACTCTTGATGGAAAGGATTATATTTGTTGCTTAAAGTTTGGCCTAGATGACAAGAACATCATGTCAATGAGAGGATCAAATGGAATGTGCATTGGTGTGGTGGTGGTGGAGGGAAGAGCTAGGTGCATGGTGGAAGTGGTGATGGTGTCTTACACCAGTGAAAAGGATCATGAATATAATGGGGGTCCCTCTTCATGAATTCATGTCCTCATTCTCTAGCTAACTAGTATAGCTCATGCACACTATATACTACTAGACTTGGCCCTCCTCTCCCAACTCTCTTTCTTGTTTTCTCAGCAACCATGCATGGCATGGATTATCAACTACTCCAACATATATATATCACACTAGCTACTGTTTAACAAGAATATATGTGACACTTGCCAATGCTTTCATTTACAGGATTAATTAGCTTCACTTTGCATGGAGACCTTGGATAAAAAGAGAGAGAAAGGGCCATCTCTTCTTGAAAAGATTGCAGGAGTTGGAATGGTGATATCAGTAATGGCTTTTAGGGTGGAAAGGCATCATTATATTATGATGCTTAAATGTGGGTTTGGTACACATATAATATATATTATGATCCTTTAAATGTCACTCATCAGTTATCTTTCATTTCCAAATCCATGTATTTGGTTCTATCTCTTTATATTCAGTCTTTAAGTTATCATTACCCTCAAAATATATATGCTTTTGTTATCTTTCTCCTCCTCCTCTAAATTAAATTAAAGGTGTATATATATATGCTTTTGTTATTTGACATAATAATACTCTTGAAAGCACAAACAACAAATAGTATACTACTTTAACAAAAAGGAGGGAAGGTGGAAAATGAATAAGTCTTCTTCTTCATGGCTTTTAGTGAATGAAAGCTATCTTTTGGATTCATGAAATTAAAGGTGGTGCTCGTACTAAGAATATAAAGCTTTGTTCCTCTTTCTCTCTCTCTCTCTCTCTCTGACTACATTCTTAATTTTGAATGTTGAATCATGTTTTCTTCTCTCTCTCTCTGTTTCTCACTAATTTTTTTAAGAAAAAAAAAATAAGAAATCTTGTTTCTCCTGTTGGGCTTGTTATATCAAGATGGAGCAGCACTTTGATCTTGAGCTATAATAATAACTTTCTTAAAAGAGAGCTTTTGCTGTTATATAATGAGGGATTGACTCATTGAGCAAGGGTGTACATAAAAACACTTTCTTGTTTTGGTGGGTGCATGCATGCCATGGTGTGTGTGACAAATTAACACTACATATCTATATGGTTTGGTATTCTGTTAAAGCTCTTTATATATATATATATATATATATATATATATATATATAGATATAGCTTTTTATATACCCCTCTCTCTCTCTCTCTCTCTCTCTCAAATTATATGTTAGTTATAAGTTTTAAATATATATGGAAATTAAACATAGATGACATGTAGACAAATGTTAATATCAAACAAGGAAAATGAAGGAAAAGGGGGAGTGATTAACTGATTATGGGATTAAAAATCAAAGTTCACATCCCTTTCAATCCCCAATTAAAATGGAAGACAACTAAGTAGAGAAAGAAAGAAAAAACCTTCTCACTTTCTTTTTCAACTTCTAGCTCTTGTTTGTTCTTTAATTTTCTCATGTGTTTAATTAATTTCCATTTGTGAGAATTTCAGGTCAAGTATATTAAATAAAATTTCTATATATATTTTTTTTCATATTACTATTTATTTTTATTAAATAATAATGTTATTATTTTTATCAATTCAATACCAAACAAAATCACCGAGCTAGCAATAATAGCATGCCATCATCATCATCATCACTATGATAAATAAATTTTTCGTGAAGCTTCTCTTCTATATGTATATCCTCATATCCACCGCCTCAACTACTAGTTCACAAGACACGTGTCATCTCTTCCTAGATTCATTCACCCCAAATAATTAATTTTAATTTTTTTAATATCGTATTCATCCTAATATCCACAATTGTTGTTATTATTTATATTTTAATGGCAATAAATAAATAAATTATTTTTTTAAAAAAAGAAAAAAGTTAAATTTATGACGCATGAAAAGTTAGAGAGAGAAAGAAAGAGTAATAAAGAAGAAAAGGGAGGGTGCTGTGCAGCTAGAAGTTGCCTTTTACCAAAGCGCTCGAGAATCCGCGTAAAGTAGTGAGGAGGCTAGGAAAGAGACTGACGAGGAAGGCGTGCGTACGTGCTCCCCCTAATCATCACACCCTAACTTCCCCCCCTTTTTTCCTTTTTTTTTTTTTATAATTTACCACCACTTCTCTCCTCCCTTCTCTCTATTATTTACATTTTAATCCCTACATTTACCAAATACTCCTGCAAAGCACATCCTTTTTTAATTTAATTTTTGTTTTTTTTCTTTTTTGAAAGGTTAGACAATAAATTAATGGATTACTGGAAAAGGAGTGGAGGTGCTAGAATTGGAAGTAAGGGGAAAGGGAAGTGAAATCCGATGCAGAGTTGCCTTTTTTCAGGCTGCGCTTGCGTTGCGTATAGAAAGAAAGCAGATATTTGGAGAGAGAGAGAGAAGGGAAAGTAAGTCAATCATGGGTCAGCAATGAATTGATAGGATTTCCGAGTGGAAAGTTAAAGTGGGAAGAGACTTGGAAGTGATAGCTGGAACTCCAAGTTACTTACAAAAGTTACAAACAGGAGGAGGGAAAGATGAGTAGAAGACTTGCCCACTTATATATTTATTTACATCAAATAATAGCCAAATAATAATAATAATAAGCCAGATTGGATAATTTCTAAATATAAAATTCACTTTTTCTATATATGATCCTGCCATTTTCTATATATAACAACTCCTTTACATAATATAACACCCTGAGGGACCTATGGGAATAAGATTTTGCAAAATAAGGTGCTAGTTTGCAAATAAATAAATAAATAAATAAATAAATAAATAAAAATGGAACATAAACATCCTGTCCATTTCCAATTTCTCAAAAACTCATAAAAGAACAAAATCTGGTGGTTTTATGTATTTAAAGCCTTAAAAAATATAATTTTACAAATTGGTCCGTCCTTATATTTAGAAGCTCGTTTTATTTTACTGGAATAAAAATAAAGAAACGGGGAAAAGAAAACTAGTAAAACAAAATAATAAAGAAGATTCTAATTCAGCCCAATGGTTTTCTCTCTCACATCTCGGTTTGACATCACAAAAAGGCAAGTGCTTATCCTTTGCAGAAAAAGTTTTCTGGCGGACAACCCTCAGGAGGAGTATTTTGCATATTTTATATTTTAGTCCCTGGAGGAAACGCGTATACATGGCGACTGGGGGAGGGAAGGAGAGGAGGCTAATGCTAGTAGGGAACATGAGAGGCCGGGACTGAGGAGCACGATTCAGCAGCAAACCCTAACACGCCGGAAGCGTCACGGCGGTGCTGACTTGGCGGCGATAGCCAGGAGCGGCCAGCCAGGGGAACACGGAGCGAGACGACGCGCCGCTCCCACGTGGCGGCGACGTTCAGCTGCCGCCTCGCCGGCGGGGACCCTCCGCCAGGCTTGCCTGCGATCTCACCCGACGTCCACTCGCATACACTCTACAGTGCCGGGCTCTCGAGCTATAGCTTTACTCCGTCATAGCGCTCCGATCGACTTTGCCGACGACGTCAGCGGCGGCGGCGAGTTCGGAATTCAGGGGGCGGCGGGTGAAGGCAACGGTGGCGGAGCCACCGATATCAAACTGCCGTTGATAGCAGCGGCCCTGAAGCGCGCGCAGGCGCACTCAGCGAGAGGGTGCCCAGAAAGCCAGCAACAACCGCTGCTCGCTTAAGTGAAGGTTGAGAGCTCGAGGCAGCTCATCCGTCTCCATCCTCGACGATCCTGGCGTCAGCCGCGTCATGCGTGAGGCCTGGCTTCTCTAGCCCAACTGTCAAGGCCGCAATAGAGACCACTCTCTCACTCCGCCGCCCGCTACCGGGAGGCGGTGCCGGTACCGTCACCATTCACTCACTCCGCCTCCCCTTCGCTCGGAGAAACTCGGCCTCACCACCGCTCACCGTCCGCAGCCGCCCAGGAATCTATACGTGAATCCCAAGCTCCAGCAACCATCACCGAACGCCAACCCGGTCACGCCGCCGCCGCCGCCCGCCGCCGTGGGTGCCGGTATCCCGGGCCGACGAAGTGGAGAGCGAGTGGTCGATATCCTATCCGAGTCCAGCGAGCGGGGAATCCAGTCCTCGTCGGCGACAACGCGCGCCGGAGATCGATTATGTGGGATGTGATCCAAGATCGAGCGCGGCGAGATCCCCGCCTATCGCCGATGCCAGGTTATCTCTCTAGACAAGCGACTGAAGTCTGTTGACCCGGGCGGAGATCGCTTCCAAGATCCGGGGGAATTGGGGGATCTGATCCGAGACCCATGTCGAAACGCAAGCGCGCGGTGGTCATCGATCTGGGCGATCTCAAATGGCTGAGTGGATCCTCCCGGGAAGCGCGATGCGGCTGGGGCCGATCCGGCAGCAGCAGATTGCTTGACGGGAGCCGAAGCCGCGCCATGTGTGACGGAGATAGCTAAGATCTTGAAGCATTTCTCCGGCGATTCAGCCGCCTGCGGTCGCGTGTGGCTGGTCGGCACCCGCCACCCCTGCGCCGCCTATCTTCGGTGCAAGGTCCAACACCCGACCATGGAAAACGGTGGTACCTGCAGGCCCTTCCCCATAGCATCAAGATCCCCGATTCCCGGATTGTTCCCAAAGGTTTCCCTTCGATTTACCATTCACTGCTGCTTCACTTGAAGAATGAATCGTTTCGATTTCTGAGAATTTTCTTTTCTGGTTTCCAGGATCCTATGAGCGGCCCCTTTGAGTCTCAACCGCTGGCGAGGGGCTTTCCGGCCATCAACGGCGACGCACAGAGAAAGACAAGTCTCTGCTCTCTTTGCACGGAGAGCTACGAGCGCGACTCTCGAAGCTCGTCGCCATAAAGTTCGAGGAGAGGCGTCCTCCGGAATTCAGAGCCGCCGCTGCCTGTGGCTCCAAACAGCGAGCAAATCCCGGTTTCCGGTTCGCATCCTTATCCTTTGCCAGATCATCCGTTCTTCCTCTTCATTACAGAGCTCGTGCGCGCTTTGTTAATGCTGAGTAAGGTGTTTGATGAAAGGTCAAGGGAGAAAGAGGAATTCAATTGGAAGCAAAGCTCGGAGGAGTTGCTAAAGAGATGGCGTGACACATGCGCGCGGCTTCACCCGGCGGCCTCCGGCTCTGCAAGGCCTCCGGCACTGCCTTCTCGCCAACTATTCCATCCCAAGTCATTGCCAGTCTCAAGCGTCGCACCACTTAAGCCGAGACTAGTTTTAAGCTCGTCGGAGCGCCCTGCCAGCCCGCCCAGTAGCCCTGTGAAGACAGACTTGGTTCTCGGCAGGCCGAGGCCAGCCGAGTCTCCAAAAGAAACCAACCCGTTTTGCAGGGTATTGAGAAGGACCAACGGAATGCGCATGTGGATGT